>CM055128.1:4426256-4493756 GCA_029206835.1 Rana muscosa
TTGATGGGCAATTGTGAGGCTACGGATGGGCAATGATCAAGCTGCATTGATGGGCAATTGTGAGGATACAGATGGGCATTGATCAAGCTGCATTGATGGGCAATTGTGAAGCTGCATTGATGGGCACTGACCCTTATTTTGCTTCAAAGTTCTTTATTTAAAATTTAAGGGTTTTTCCTGAAACTTCCCTCTTAAAATGAAGGTGCGTGTTATACGCCTGTGCGTGTTATATGCCAATAAATACGCTTTAAATTTACGAAGCACTTTACATATACATTGAACATTCACATCAGTCCCTGTCCTCAAGGGTCTTACAATCCTAAAGTCCCCCAACTCACATTCATATACTGGGGCCAATTTTAGACAGAAGCCAATTAACCTCCCAGCATGTCTTTGGAGTGTGGGAGGAAACCGGAGTACCCGGAGGAAACCCACACAGACACAGAACATGCAAACTCCAGGCAGGTGGTGTTGGGATTCGAACCAGCTACCCATTTTTCTTTTTCGTACATCACGGGACACAGAGCGACTTAGTCATTACTAATGGGTTATATAGTTTACCTTCAGGTGTTGGCACTGGCCAATTCCAAACCGGAAGTACCCTCCCCTATATAAGCCCCTCCCACCCGGGAGCACCTCAGTTTTTTGCCAGTGTCTAAGGTGTTGGCCAAAGAGTAACATGTGTTTTCACTGGGCTTGCGTACAGGTTCTTTTGGGCCTTAGTAAGCTGTTCCGGATCCCACCAAAAAAAGCTTCATAGCTAAACGGTCGGTACCCGGGCCTTGCAGCAGAAGAGCAAGGTTTTGCCTGTAATGCTTCTCTTAGGAGGGCTGGACCCTGGGATCCAGAGCTCTGGTCATACCCACGACCAAGACGCTGTCTGTGCAGGGTGCTATACAGGTCCAGGGGAGTGGAATCCTTGGGAACCCGGTCCCTGAAGGTTTAATTACAATGCCTGCCGTGATAGGTGAAGTTTGGACTTTTGTGGACCAAACAAAGTCCTGCGGCGGGGATCAGGTAAGTGGGGGCCCTCAGGAACTTGGTTCTATTGGGGGACCCCCAAGCCTAATTTGTCTTTCTGTCTGTTACCTAACGGTATTCCCGCTAAATATCTGTGTTTGCCTATAACT
The DNA here is from genome assembly GCA_029206835.1 of Rana muscosa. Taxonomy (NCBI): domain Eukaryota; kingdom Metazoa; phylum Chordata; class Amphibia; order Anura; family Ranidae; genus Rana; species Rana muscosa. Next base: position 4,427,387 of record CM055128.1, read on the forward strand.
ACTGAAAATGTAAAATTTTAATAGTAGTCAAGGAAAAAAAAAAAAACAGGGACCGCGGTACCTGTGTTAAACCACTAGAGGCCGCTGTAGTCCATTTTTCTTGTAAATGTGGATCTTTGGTTTTCTCAACTCAAAAGATCCAGGCAGCTGGTAAGTTTCTCTGAGGGAATCCACTTCCTCTGCCCTGTTGCTGCGTTCATCCACCGCACAGGCCCTCCGGCAAAAAGGGCCCTGGCTCCTAGTCCTCTGTTGGTTTTCGAAAAGGGCGCCATTGGCGCACGGGCGCGCGCGCGGGCGCGTGCACGCGCCTCCTATGAAAAAAAAGGGGCGGGGCGGGTGGATGACGCTCGATGCGCGCCGCGGCGCTTCTGCGCATGTGCGGGCGTCCCAGCATGGTTAAAAGACACAGTACAAGTGTCAGCTGCATGCAAACAGAGCTAGCAACAAACAGTGGCACACAGAGGCGGTTGATGCAGGCATCCCCATAGAAAGGCACTTTAGTGGACACCAGCTGGTATATAGCAGCACCTGTGTTAGACTATTACCAGCAAAAATTGGTGTATGACGACGGGAATACCTCAGCTTTGTGCTTAAAGGATATGTCGTCCAGACGCTCCGGAAATAAATCTTCCAGGAAGCCAAAGGGGTCTCCATCGGGCTCTGAGGATATTGGGCATGCTTGCACTGCACCAATCTCCCCTGAGAATGCAGAGGTCAGTAGCCGTAGAAACCCCGCAGGAATGTCTGGTGCTGCGGCTGTCCCCAGTCCACCTGCTCCTGTATATATAACAGAGGAGGTTTTATCCTCAACTCTGGGAGGATTGGAAGAGAGATTAACAGCATTGATCGCTGCTTCCCTGTCACAGGAAAAGCGCGTCCGATCTCCGTCTCCTCCTTCAGAGTGCCTGTTAGTGGAGGAACAGCCCCACACAGAGATCGACCTACCTGAAGGGGATCAGGATGAGGTTGATTCACTTATAGAGGAATCAACAGTGGAAGAACCTTTCTCAGCTTCTCAGGCTGAAAGATTATGGGTTCAGTCTCTGACTAACATGGTCCGATCAGCATTTAAAATGCCTCTGGCGGAACCACCATCCACTACGGTTTCCTCGCTGGGGTCGCTAAAAGCTCCCCAGGCGGTCTGTTCCTTCCCAATCCACCCTTTATTAGAAGGGCTTATTTACCAGGATTGGGAGCATCCTGATAAAATATTTGCTCCCCCCAAGAGATTTCCGGTGATCTATCCCATGGAGGATAAGTTCATAAGAAAATGGAGGGTCCCTATAGTGGACGCAGCCATCTCTTCTGTTAACAAATCACTGACATGTCCAGTAGATAATGTTCCAATGTTCAAAGACCCAATAGATAAAAAATTGGAGTCTTTACTAAAATCTGCTTTCTCTACAGCAAGTATGGTGACACAACCTGCGGCAGCAGCGATTGGAGTCTGCCAAGCAGTGAAAGATCAGTTGAAACAAGTCTTAAGGGACTTACCAGATCAGCAGGCTCATGCCCTAGCTGACCTGCCTAGAGCCTTGTGTTTTGCGGTGGACGCCATAAAGGATACAATCCAGCAGGCCTCCCGCTTTACGCTGTCTATAGTACATATGCGTAGGCTTTTGTGGCTCAAAAACTGGTCTGCTGAAGCTCCCTGTAAAAGACTGCTGGTTAGCTTCCCATTTCATGGAGAACGCTTATTTGGAGAAGATCTGGACAAATATATCCAGAAAATTTCTGCCGGTAAAAGTTCACTCTTACCGGTTAAGAACAAGGGTAGAAGTCCTTCTTTTAAGAGGCCTACCTCTCCAGTCCCGGGCACATCGGCTGTGAAGCAGTTCCGACGGCCTCCGCGGTCAAATTCAGGGGGCAGAAATCAGGGACAATCACAGGGTAACAAGAAGCCCTGGATCAAGAGAGGTACAAAACCTCCCCCTAAGGCATGAAGTATTGCCCCCGCTCAATCGGGTGGGGGGAAGACTTCAGTTGTTCACAGAGACCTGGCGGGACACCATCAGAGACAGATGGGTGCTCTCCGCAGTAAGTCTGGGATACAAGCTGGAGTTAAAAGGCACTCCTCCTGCCCAATTTATGAGGTCAAACGTGCCAAGAGATCCCCAAAAGAGAGGATCCCTCCTTCTGGCACTAGAACAACTATTGCTCCAAGGGGTAATCATGAAGGTTCCCCTGGAAGAAAGCGGATTCGGGTTTTACTCGAACCTTTTCACAGTCCCCAAACCAAATGGGGACGTGAGGCCCATATTAAATCTAAAAGGGCTAAACAAGTTCCTAAATATCAGGACCTTTCGGATGGAGTCGATCCGATCAGTGGCCACCGCCCTACAAGGGCAGGAATGGCTAGCCTCGATCGACATAAGGGATGCTTATCTGCATATTCCCATCTTTCCGGCCCATCAGAAATTTCTACGCTTTGCAGTAGAAGGGCGCCATTTTCAGTTCAGAGCCTTACCTTTCGGTCTGGCCACAGCACCACGAGTGTTCACAAAAATTCTGGCCCCATTATTGGCCAATCTAAGAACACAGGGTGTAACGATAATGGCATATCTAGACGACCTGCTACTAATAGACCACTCAGTGGAAAAGCTGGAAGTAGCTATTCACAAGACAATCGAGTATCTGGAATATCACGGTTGGATTATCAACCGGGACAAGTCAGCTCTAAGACCAGTCAAAAGTCTGGAATACTTAGGGCTAAGGCTGGATTCAAATCAGAGAAAGATTTTCTTACCTCCAGAGAAGGTGTCGTCTTTAAGAAATTTGACCCACTTAGTGGGTACAAAAAGAAAACCATCCATACGTCTCTGCATGAGGCTGCTGGGAAAGATGGTGGCTTCATTCGAAGCGGTACCCTACGGTCAATTCCATTCAAGGAATTTGCAAAGGGCCATACTGTCAGCCTGGAACAAAAAAGTTCAGGCTTTAGACTTACCAATGTCCCTGTCCCCTTCCGTTCGCAAGAGCCTCCATTGGTGGTTGGTGCCCCAGAATCTGGAAAGAGGCCTTCAGTCCGGTTTCTTGGAAGGTGGTCACTACAGATGCCAGCCTCATCGGCTGGGGGGCAGTGCTGGAGCAATGGTCTCTCCAGGGCAGGTGGTCAGAAGCAGAGAAGGCCCTGCCCATCAATCTCTTAGAGATACGAGCAGCCCGGTATGCCCTAGTAGCATGGACATCCAAACTCCAGGGGTCCCCTGTCAGAATTCAATCAGACAATGCCACGGCAGTGGCATATATCAATCATCAGGGTGGCACCAAAAGTCGTGCAGCCCAGAAGGAAGCAAATTGCATCCTGGAGTGGGCAGAAAGATATGTCCCAGCCATATCTGCGGTTTTCATCCCAGGAGTGGAAAATTGGAGAGCGGACTTTCTAAGTCGCCAACAATTATGCCCGGGGGAATGGTCTCTTCACCCCGAGGTTTTCCAGGCAATATGCCAGCGGTGGGGAACACCGGATGTAGATCTGCTAGCATCCAGATTCAACGCAAAGGTGGACAGGTTTGTGTCTCGCACAAGGGATCCCCTAGCTTGCGGCTCGGATGCCCTAGTGTTCCCTTGGGATCGGTTCAAGCTGATATATGCATTCCCACCGCCACAATTGTTACCGCGATTACTCCGCAGAATCAGGGTAGAAAAGAAACCAGTGATTCTGGTGGCTCCAGCGTGGCCCCGAAGGGCATGGTACGCGGAGATGGTAAAAATGTCAGTGAGGAGTCCTTGGACCCTCCCACTTCGTCCGGACCTGCTTTCGCAGGGACCGATATACCACCCTTCCTTACCAGCCCTAGGTTTGACGGCCTGGCTATTGAAGCCCACATTCTGAAAAAGAGAGGGCTCTCTAATTCTGTGGTATCTACCATGATCAATGCCAGGAAACCGGTATCCAGGCAGATCTATTATAGGATCTGGAAAGCGTACATTACGTGGTGTGAGACCAAGAAATGGCATCCACGTAAGTACATGATAGGGAGGATTCTGGACTTCCTACAGTGGGCTGTAGATAGGAAACTGGCCTTGAGTACTATCAAGGGTCAGATTTCGGCCTTGTCAATATTTTTTCAAAGGCCCTTGGCTTCGCATTCACTAGTCAAAGCCTTTATACAAGGAGTGATGCGTATTAGCCCTCCGGTTAGTATTCCCATATGTCCTTGGGACTTAAACCTGGTTCTGTCGGTTCTACAGAAACAACCGTTTGAACCATTACAACACATTTCCTTGGTTCTTCTCACCAGGAAATTGGTTTTCTTAGTAGCCATTTGTTCGGCTAAAAGAGTGTCGGAATTAGCAGCTATGTCCTGTAAGGAGCCATATCTGGTTGTCCATAAGGACAGAGTAGTATTACGTCCTCATCCAGCCTTTCTTCCTAAGGTGGTATCGAGGTTTCATTTGAACCAAGATGTGGTTCTTCCTTCTTTTTTCCCCAAACCTACTTCGGTAGAGGAAAAGTTATTGCATTCTTTGGATGTAGTAAGAGCAGTTAAAGCTTATCTAAAAGCCACTGCTCAGATTCGCAGAACGGATTCTTTGTTTGTTCTGCCGGAAGGCCCCAGAAGGGGTCAGGCAGCATCAAAATCTACTTTAGCCAAGTGGATTCGACAGGTCATAATACAAGCCTATGGCTTGAGAAAGAGACCGCCTCCGTTCAAAGTTAGGGCGCACTCCACAAGAGCGGTTGGAACTTCATGGGCAGTGCATCACCAGGCCTCCCTGGCTCAAGTATGTAAGGCCGCAACATGGTCTTCAGTACACACGTTTACTAGATTCTATCAGGTAGACGTTAGAAGTCAGGAGGATGTCGCCTTTGGGCGCAGTGTGTTGCAGGCCGCAAAAGATCCTCATGCCTGATGGCGCCCAGCTTATGTACCCCCCCCTCATTTGGCATTGCTTTGGGACGTCCCATTAGTAATGACTAAGTCGCTCTGTGTCCCGTGATGTACGAAAAAGAAAAAGGGATTTTTATAACAGCTTACCTGTAAAATCCTTTTCTTGGAGTACATCACGGGACACAGAGCTCCCACCCCTCTTTTTGGGACACTTATTGCTTGGCTACAAAACTGAGGTGCTCCCGGGTGGGAGGGGCTTATATAGGGGAGGGTACTTCCGGTTTGGAATTGGCCAGTGCCAACACCTGAAGGTAAACTATATAACCCATTAGTAATGACTAAGTCGCTCTGTGTCCCGTGATGTACTCCAAGAAAAGGATTTTACAGGTAAGCTGTTATAAAAATCCCTTTTTACTGCTAGGCGAGACTGCCGCCCACTACACCACTGTGCCGCCCAGTGAGGGATTATGTGAGGGATTTGATGCCTAGAAGTAGCGTTGCACCAATACGTGTTTTTATTTTATTTTAATCTGTGCGTAAGATTACTGTACTTGTGCTCAAGTACTTGCCGATACCTTTTGAGTAATATTATTGTGTTTTTATGTTCAGAAAATATCTGGGGGGTTTAAAGCCGAGTTCCAACCTAAATCAAAACTTTGGCTTCAATAATGGAGGCTCCGCTCCGTTCGAGTGTACCAAGTTTTTTTTATTGGTTGTGTTTAGTTGTTTTTGTTTGTCATGTTCATTCGTTTTTGTATGTTTTGAGTCTGGGTATGCCCAATAGGCTCTATTTTGTACCTCATACTTGAAATTTTGCAATAAAAACAATTTAAAAAAAATAAATAATGGAGGCTCCCACTCCCCGCTCGTTTTTGGATACATTTTTTATTTTTTTTTCCCCTGATGTCTTGAAGCTTTGCTTCCGTCCTACCTCGCTATGGCAAGGTTGCGTCATTTCCAGTTTTCCATTGGCTCCTGGGATTTCTGTGTCGTCAATCCCCGGAGTCAATGGGCATCCGCCAGAAATGACGCAATGCTAGGTGGAGACTGCCACCATCCCTATGGAAACCTGGCCGACATACAGTGGGGGGGGGGGGGGGCACGCTTCCTTCCATTGCTTATGCTGGGTAACCAGGATGCACTGAATCCTGGAAGAGGGTCCTAGTGGGTTTCAGATGCCCACAGTCAGCGTGTCTATCGGGAGATGCGAATAAACAATGCTGCACAAATAACAAAAGACAATTTTGAGGACGGGTCAATCTGTCAAGACAAAGTGGTGACTGTCATGGGGGTAATTTTATATATAAAGTCTGGAACCCGGCTTTATCTAATCTTCAGGCCTAAAAAGTGCTGCCTTAGGTGGGGCTTTCTTGTCTGACTCTAGGGCTGTGAATCTGAGTCTACAATCTGCTTTCCTGTGAGTTATGACATTGGCCCAGAACGAGCATGATGCTTGGAGTATAACCTCTTCCAGATGTTTGTTTTCTTGGGGGGGGGGGGGGAATCATTGGAAGAAAGGAAAGGATATGCAATTAGCGGACCTCCAGCTGTTGCAGAACTACAAGTCCCATGAGGCATAGCAAGACTCTGAAAGCCACAAGAATGACACCCAGAGGCATGATGGGACTTGTAGTTTTGCAACAGCTGGAGGTCCACTAATTGTATATCTCCTCACATACTTCTCATGTACTCATGTCTGCTCTCCATTTTGTCCTTTCATCTGCCTTTTTTAGCATTCATATAATTTTCCCTTCTGCCGTATGCGAGAGTCGCTCTATTTAAGCAAGCCCCAATTAAATCTTCCTTGACCCAATTTGTTGCATTAATAGAAAGTGAATCGACTCTTCAACCTCCACCAGAGAATGAAAGCAGAGCGGGTCTCGGAGGAGAGTGGAGGAGGCCCGTGTCATGTGAGATGTACAGGGCCACACACGGAGCCGGCCTGGAAGAGATCGCCTCAAGCTGGAGATATCTGTTCCTTTCATCTGGCCCTGCCCTGTCGGAGGCTGCATCGCATCCTGGGGGTGGCCCTGTCGGAGGCTGCAATCCCAGGGGTGGCCCTGTCGGAGGCTGCAAGCCCGGGGGTGGCCCTGTCGGAGGCTGCAATCCCGGGGGTGGCCCTGTCGGAGGCTGCAATCCCGGGGGGTGGCCCTGTCGGAGGCTGCAATCCCGGGGGGTGGCCCTGTCGGAGGCTGCAATCTCGGGGGTGGCCCTGTCGGAGGCTGCAATCTCGGGGGTGGCCCTGTCGGAGGCTGCAATCTCGGGGGTGGCCCTGTCGGAGGCTGCAATCTCGGGGGTGGCCCTGTCGGAGGCTGCAATCTCGGGGGTGGCCCTGTCGGAGGCTGCAATCCCGGGGGTGGCCCTGTCGGAGGCTGCAATCCCGGGGGTGGCCCTGTCGGAGGCTGCAATACCGGGGGTGGCCCTGTCGGAGGCTGCAATACCGGGGGTGGCCCTGTCGGAGGCTGCAATACCGGGGGTGGCCCTGTCGGAGGCTGCAATCCCGGGGGTGGCCCTGTCGGAGGCTGCATCCCCGGGGTAGCCTTCTGTATTCGGGGCTGATGGCTTGTGTCAGTTGTATTTATAATGATTGTAGAACTCAGAGGTGAATCCACACGGCCTCATAATTTGGTGCTGGGGCTGCGTTATTTCTTATGCTAAAAGGAAATCCATCCTCACAGTGACGTTAAATCATATCCTTTATTCTCCAAATGTAATTCATACACATCCACTACTTCGTTTTTCATGAAATAGTTTTTTGCTGTGTTTTTCTGACTCCTGAGTCTCTCCTCTTCCTCCTCGCTTCTATTTGCATATTGAGGTCATGTGCACTGCTCTAGGCACAATACACATTCCATAGTTCATAGTATGTAGTTCAGGGGTGGTCGGCTTTCTTAATATGGGGGTCTTCAAGTGTGATCCTTGACATTACTAAAAGGCCCCACATGAAATGCAGTGATTATTCTGTGTCAGACAATAGACAACAGGATATAGTCAGACTGCAGCCATGATGCAGGAGGCGGTCGGGGACTGCAGCCATGATGCAGGAGGCGGTCGGGGACTGCAGCCATGATGCAGGAGGCGGTCGGGGACTGCAGCCATGATGCAGGAGGCGGTCGGGGACTGCAGCCATGATGCAGGAGGCGGTCGGGGACTGCAGCCATGATGCAGGAGGCGGTCGGGGACTGCAGCCATGATGCAGGAGGCGGTCGGGGTCTGCAGCCATGATGCAGGAGACTGTCATACAGACCTGATAGCTGGGGGTTTTACACCCACTCCCTGGTGTGTATATCTGACAAGCCAACTCCTGGCTGTCGGATAGAAGCAGTGTGGCACTGAACTGCTTTTAGCCCCACCCCCCCGCCCAATGTATCATTTTGTCTATTTGCCCATATGTGGCCCAGCATAGCGGGTGCCGCCGGGTAGAAGGATGGGAGCTTCTACTCTCCTGACGCTCTCCTTCCCTTCTTTTTGCAGACCTGGAAGCGATGTCGCTATCCTCGGCCAGTATGGTCGGAAAAGAATGTAATGCAATCTGCATGGCATGAGATTTAGTGGAGCACGCGAGAGACATCCAGGGTCTTGTATAGACAGACGACTTCCCGGTTGTTTTCAAGCTTACCAAGCTGTCTGTAAATTGATCCGATGTGACTGATGGCTAGGCAGGAAGTCGAGTGAGGGCAAGATGGCCCACCACTCTCCTCTATGCCCTTGGAGGACCAGAGCGACCTCTGTCACTTTTGGTTCTTGGGTTTAAAGAGATTTATTAATTTATTTTCTTTCTCGTACATCACGGGACACAGAGCGACATAGTCATTACTAATGGGTTATATAGATACCGTCAGGTGCTGGCACTGGCAACTTCCAAAACCGGAAGTACCCTCCCCTATATAAGCCCCTCCCATCCGGGAGCACCTCAGTTTTTTGCCAGTGTCTAAGGTGTTGGCCAAGAAGAAACATGTGTTTTTCACTGAGCTTGCGTACAGGTTCTTTTGGGCCTCAGTAAGCTATTCCGGATCCGACCAAAAAAGCTTCATAGCTAAACGGTCGGTACCCGGGCCTTGCAGAGAAGAGCAAGGTTCTGCCTGTAATGCTTCTCTTAGGAGAGCTGGACCCTGGGATCCAGAGCTCTGGTCATACCCACGACCAAGATGTTTTCTGTGCAGGGTGCTATACAGGTCCAGGGGAGTGGAATCCTTGGGAACCCGGTCCCTGAAGGTTTGATTACAATGCCTGCCGTGATAGGTGAAGTTTGGGCTTTTGTGGACCAAACAAAGTCCTGCGGCGGGGAACAGGTAAGTGGGGGCCCCCAGGAACTTGGTTCTATTGGGGGACCCCCAAGCCTAATTTGTCTTTCTGTCTGTTACCTAATGGTATTCCCGCAAAATTCTGTGCATGCCTGTAACTACTAAAAAAATGTAATAATTTTTAATGGTGGTCAAGAAAAAAAAAAAAAAAAATTTTTTTTTTTATATATATTTAATATATTAGACTGCGGTACCTGTGTTTGTCCACTAGAGGCCGCTGTGGAATGTTTTCTTGTCATGTGGACTAGCTTCTTCTCAGCAGAGCAAAGTCCAGGCAGATGGTGAGTTCTCTTATAGGAAACTGCTTCCTCTGCCATGTTGCAGTGCTCGTCCATCCCCCGGCCTGCGGCAAAGAGGGGCCCTGGCTCCTGTCCCTTGTTACCATATTTGAAATTAGCGCCGAAGGCGCACGTGCCCGCGCGCGTGCGCGTGCACGCGCCTCTATATATAGAGGTGAGCCGGGAAAGGGGGCGGAGCCTGGGGGATGACGCTCTGTGCGCGCCGCAGCGCTTCTGCGCATGTGCGGGCGTCCCAGCAGTTTAAAAAAACCACAATATTGTAGTGAGCTGGCTATGAAGTACAGAGACAGAGCTGGCAACATTTAAAGGCATACAGCAAGCGGTTGATACAGGCATCCCCTAGAAAGGCACATTAGTAGACACCAACTGTGATATAGCAGCAATTGTGCTAGACTATTCTCAGTAAAAGTGGTGTATTACGGCTGGAATACCTCAGCTTTAGGCTTAGGAATATGCCGTCCAGAAGCTCCGGAACTGAATCTTCCAGGAAGCGAAGGGGGTCTCATCGGGCTCGGAGGATCTTGGGCATACTTCTGCTGCACCAGTCTCCCCTGAAGTTCAGAGGTAAGTGACCGTAGAGACCCCGCAGGGGTACTTGGTACTGTGGCTGTCCTCAGTCACCTGCTCCTGTGTATGTAACAGAGGAGGTTTTTTCCTCAGCTCTGGGAGGATTAGAGAGAGATTGTCAACATTGATCGCTGCCTCCCTGTCAGGGAAAGCACGCCCGATCTCCGTCTCCTCCTTCAGAGTGCCTGTTAGCAGAGCAACAGTCCCATACAGGGATCGACCTGCCTGAAGGGGATCAGGATGAGGTTGATTCTGTTATAGAGGAATCAACAGTGGGGGAACCTTTTCTCAGCATCTTAAGCTGAAAGATTATGGGTTCAGTCTCTGACTAACATGGTCCGATCAGCATTTAAAAATGCACCTTGCGGAACCATCAACCACTACTGTATCCTCGTTGGGGTCGCTAGAAGCCCCCAGACTGTTTGTTCTTTTCCACTTCACCCTTTACTGAAAGGGCTCATTTACCAGGATTGGGAACGTCCTGAGAAAATATTTATTCCCCCAAGAGATTTCCGGAGGTCTATCCCATGGAGGATAAGTTCATCAAAAAAAAAATAAAAAAAATGGAAGGTCCCTACAGTGGACGCAGCCATCTCTTGTATGTATAAATCACTGACATGTCCGGTGGATAATGTCCAAATGTTCAAGAACCCAATAGATAAAAGATTGGAGTCCTTATGAAAATCTGCTTGGTGATACAACCAGCAGTAGCAGCTATTGGGGTCTGCTAAGCAGTGAAGGATCAGTTGAAACAGGTCTTGAGGGACTTGACAGATCAGCAGGCTTTGCCCTAGCTGATCTACCTAGAGCCTTAGGCTTTGCGGTTGACGCCATAGAGGATTCAGTCCATCAGGCCTCCCGCCTTACGCTGTCTATAGTACATATGCGTAGGCTCCTATGGCTCAAAAACTGGTCTGCTGAAGCTCCCTGTAAAGAATGGCTGGTTAGCGTCCAATTTCATGGTGAACGCTTATTCAGGGAAAACCTGGACAAATATATCCAGAAAATTTCCAGCGGTAAAAATACGCTCTTGCCGGTTAAAAGCAGAGTTAGAGGTCCCTCTTTAAGAGGCCTGCTTCTCCAGTCCCTGGGGCATCGGCTGTGTAACAGTTCCGACGGCCTCCTCGGTCAAATCCCGGGGGTAAAAAACAGGGACAGTAGCAGGGTAATGAGAAACCCTGGGTCAGGGGAGGTACAAAACCTCCCCCAAAGTTAAATTCATTGAAGCCCCCACTCAGTCGGGTGGGGGGAGGACTCCAGTTGTTCGCAAGAGACCTGGCGGGACACAATCAAGACAGATAGGTGCTCTCCGCAGTAGGTTTGGGATACAGTTTGGAGTTAAAAGACTCTCCTCCTTCCCATTTTTGAGGTCAAACGTGCCAAGGGATCCCCGGAAGAGAGAGTCCCTCCTGTTGGCACTAGAACAACTATTGCTCCAAGGAGTAATTATGGAGGTTCCCCTGGAAGAATGAGGGTTCGGGTTTTACTCAAACCTCTTTACAGTCCCGAAGCAAACGCGGACGGGAGGCCCATATTAATTCTAAAAGGGCTATACAAATTCCTATATATCAGGACTTTCCGATGGAGTCGATCCGATCGGTGGCCACTGCCCTACAAGGGGAGGATTGGTTAGCCACGATCGACATCAAAGATGCTTATTTGCACATTCCCATCTTTCCAGTCCACCAAAAATTTCTACGCTTTGCAGTAGAAGGGCGCCATTTTCAGTTCAGAGCCTTACCCTTCGGTTTGGCCACAGCACCACGAGTGTTTACAAAAATTCTGGCCCTTTATTGGCCAATCTAAGAACACAAGGTGTAATGATAATGGCATATCTGGATGACTTGTTGCTGATAGACCACTCAGTGAAAAAACTAGACGTGGTCGTTCACAAGACGATCAAGTATCTGGAATCTCACGGTTGGATTATCAACCGAGACAAGTCAGCCCTAAAAACCAGTCAAAAGTCTGGAATACTTGGGGCTAAGGTTGGATTCAGGCCAGAGAAAAATATTCTTGCCTCGAGGAAAGGTGTTGTCTTTGAAAGATTTGATCCACTTAGTGGGTACAAAAAAGACAGCCGTCCATACGCCTGTATATGAGGCTGCTGGGAAAAATGGTGGCATCATTCGAAGCAGTACCCTACGGTCAATTCCATTCAAGGAATTTGCAAGGGGCCATACTGTCAGCCTGGAACAAAAAAGTTCAGGCCCTAGACTTACAATGTCCTTGTCCCCTTCCGTTCGCAAGAGCCTCCGTTGGTGGTTGGTTCCCCAGAATCTGGAAAAAAGGAAATCCTTCAGTCCGATTTCTTGGAAGGTGGTCACTACAGATGCCAGCCTTATAGGCTGGGGAGCAGTACTGGAGCAATAGTCTCTCCAGGGCAGATGGTCGGATGCAGAAAAGGCCCTGCCCATCAATCTCTTAGAGATACGAGCAGCCCGGTATGCCCTAGTAGCATGGACATCCAAACTCCAAGGGTCCCCTGTCAGAATTCAATCAGACAATGCCACAGCAGTGGCATATATCAATCATCAGGGGGGCACCAGGAGTCGTGCAGCCCAGAGGGAAGTAAATTGCATCCTGAAATGGGCAGAAAAATATGTCCCAGCCATATCTGCGGTATTCATTCCAGGAGTGGAGAATTGGAAGGCGGACTTTCTAAGTCGCCAGCAATTAGGCCCAGAGGAAGGGTCCCTTCACCCCGAGGTTTTCTGGACAATATGTCAGCGGTGGGGAACATCGGATGTAGATCTTCTAGCATCCAGATTCAACGCAAAGGGGGACAGGTTTGTCTCTCGGACAAGGGATCCCCTAGCTTGCGGCTCGGATGCCCTAGTGTTCCCTTGGGATCAGTTCAAGCTGATATATGCATTCACACCGCCAATGGTTACCTCGATTACTCCGCAGAATCAGGGTAGAAAAGAAACCAGTGATTCCGGTGGCTCCAGCGTGGCCCCGAAGAGCGTGGTACGCGGAGATTGTAAAATTTCAGTGGGGAGTCCTTGGACTCTCCCACGTCGTCCGGCTTTCGCAAGGACCGATATACCACCCTTCCTTACCAGCCCTAGGTTTGACGGCCTGGCTATTGAAGCCCACATTCTAAAAAAGAGAGGGCTCTCTAATGCTGTGGTATCTACCATGATCAATGCCAGGAAGCCGGTATCCAGGCAGATCTACTATAGAATCTGGAAGGCGTACATCGCGTGGTGTGAGGCCAAGAAATGGCATCCACATAAGTACGTAATAGGTAGGATTCTGGACTTCCTACAGTGGGCTGTAGATAGGAAGCTTGCCTTGAGTACTATCAAGGGTCAGATTTCGGCCTTGTCAATATTTTTTCAAAGGCCCTTGGCTTCGCATTTGCGTATTAGGCCTCCGGTTAATATTCCCATATGTCCATGGGATCTAAACTTGGTTCTGTCGGTTCTACAGAAACAACCATTTGAACCATTACAGCATATTTCCTTGGTGCTTCTCACCAGGAAATTGATTTTTCTAGTAGCCATTTGTTCGGCTAAAAGAGTGTCGGAATTAGCAGCTATGTCCTGTAAGGAGCCATATCTGGTTATCCATAAGGACAGAGTAGTGTTACGTCCTCATCCAGCCTTCTTCCTAAGGTGGTATCGAGGTTTCATTTGAACCAAGATGTGGTTCTTCCTTCTTTTTTCCCCAAGCCTACTTCGGTAGAGGAAAAGTTATTGCATTCTTTGGATGTAGTAAGAGCAGTTAAAGCTTATCTAAAAGCCACTGCTCAGATTCGCAGAACGGATACTTTGTTTATTCTGCCGGAAGGCCCCAGAAAGGGTCAGGCAGCGTCAAAGTCTACTTTAGCCAAGTGGATTCGACAGGTCATAATACAAGCCTATGGCTTGAGAAGTAGACCGCCTCCGTTCAAAGTTAGAGCGCACTCCACGAGAGCAGTTGGAACTTCATGGGCAGTGCATCACCAGGCCTCCCTGGCTCAAATCTGTAAGGCCGCAACATGGTCTTCAGTACACACGTTTACTAGGTTCTACCAGGTGGACGTTAGAAGTCAGGAGGATGTCGCCTTTGGGCGCAGTGTGTTGCAGGCCGCAAAAGATCCTCATGTCTGATAGCGCTCAGCTTATATATGGTGTATCCCCCCCCCCCTCATTTGGCATTGCTTTAGGACATCCCATTAGTAATGACTATGTCGCTCTGTGTCCCGTGATGTACGAGAAAGAAAAAGGGATTTTTATAACAGCTCACCTGTAAAATCCTTTTCTTGGAGTACATCACGGGACACAGAGCTCCCGCCCCTCTTTTTGGGACACTTATTGCTTTGCTACAAAACTGAGGTGCTCCCGGATGGGAGGGGCTTATATAGGGGAGGGTACTTCCGGTTTTGGAAGTTGCCAGTGCCAGCACCTGACGGTATCTATATAACCCATTAGTAATGACTATGTCGCTCTGTGTCCCGTGATGTACTCCAAGAAAAGGATTTTACAGGTAAGCTGTTATAAAAATCCTATTTTTGCTTTTAAGGGTAAATGAGCAATTTGGGGTATTTTTGACCCCAGATCTCTCAATAAAGAGGACCTGTTGTCCTTATTTCTATTACAGGGGATGTTTACATTCTTTGTAATGGGAATAAAAGTGATAAAAAAAATAAAGGGACAGTGTAAAAATTTATGGGGGAATTTTTTTTTTTTTTTTAAAGTGCCAAATCCCTCCGAGCTCACGTGCAGAAGCAAACGCATACACAAGTCGTGCCCACATATGTAAGCTGTGTTGGAGCGAGAGCAATAATTCTAGCAGTAGATCTCCTCTGTACCTCTAAAATTGCGCACACTTGTGGAATACGGTGCTTGATAATCTCCATAGGCGACGCTTTAAAGTTTTTTGTTTACAGGTTACTGGTTTAAAGTGTGACATGTTGGGTATCTATTTACTCGGCGTAACGTCCTCTTTCACATTCTACAACAAATTGTGTTAACTTCACTTTTTTTTTTTTTTTTTATAATTAAAGTGTATTTTTCCCAAAAAATTTAATTTTGAAAGACCACTGCACAAATAGTGACATAATTTTTGCAACGATCGCCATTTTATTCCCTAGGGTCTCTGATAAAAAAATATGTATATGTGTGTGCATGTATATGCATGTATATGTGTGTGCATGTATATGTGTGTATGTATGTGTGTGTGTATGTATGTATGTATGTATGTATGTATGTATGTATGTATGTGTATATATATATATATATATATATATATAGTTTGGGGCTTTGAAGTAATTTTCTATCAAAAAATACTGACCACCCCCCCCCCCCGACCATTTTTTTGCTAAAGGACCAGGCCTCTTTTTGCGATTTGGCACTGCGTCGCTTTAACTGACAATTGCGCGGTCGTGCGACGTGGCTCCCAAACAAAATTTTTGCGCTATAATCAAAAATAGAGCGACAATTTTGAAAAAAGGCTATATTTTTTACTTTTTGCTATAATAAATATCCCCCGAAAAATATATATATAAAAAAAAAAAATTTCCCCTCAGTTTAGGCCGATACGTCTTCTTCTACATATTTCTGGTAAAAAAAAATCGCAATAAGCGTTTATTGATTGGTTTGCGCAAAAGTTATAGCGTCTACAAAATAGAGGGTCGTTTTATGGCATTTTTATTATTTTTTTTATTTTTTTTACTAGTAATGGCGGCGATCTGCGATTTTTATCGTGACTGCGACATTATGGCGGACACTTTTGACACATTTTTGGGACCATTGTCATTTTTACAGCGATCAGTGCTATAAAAATGCACTGATTACTGTGTAAATGACACTGGCAGTGAAGGGGTTAAGTGTGACCTCATGAGTGATTCTTACTGTAGGGGGGCGTGGCTTGGCGTGTGACGTCACTGATCGCCGTTCTCTATGACAGGGAACAGACTATCAGTGACACTCTCACTAGGAAGAACGGGGAAAGGTTTGTTTTACACCTCTCCCCGTTCTTTAGCTCTGTGACCCGATCGGGTCCGCGGATCGCGGGGTCAAGGAGCTCAGGACCGGGTCACGAGCAAGCCACCAGCGGCGTGCGACCGACCCACGGCTCAGCATTTTAAAGGGGACGTATATATACGTGCTTATACCCAGCCGTGCCATTCTGCCGACCGTATATCGTTGTTGGGCGGTCCTTAAGCGGTTAAACTTGTAAATAGTTCCAGAAAAGGCCGGGTCAGCAAGGGACTAGAGGTACAAAACAAGTCAGACTTGTTCTATTTGGTAGCTTTTATTTCCTCTTCTTTCCATTACTTCTCTATATCTTCCCGCTGCTGCCTATCAACAGTTTACATGGTGGCTTTTCATCGGACACGCTGGCACTTGTAGTTCACCGGAAACTTTTAGGTTGCCCCCAAATCTGTGATCGGCCTTCCCTCGGTCTCGTTGCTCAGCGAGGCCACTTCATCACAAACAATGGCGGCGAGCGGAGATGATATTGGCTTCTTTTTTTTTTTTCTTCTGTTGTGTGAGCTGGAAGACGTTTTCTGGGAGAGTGGAGTCACTATAGCAACAGCCGGGCTCGCTCATAGACTTGTGGAAACGGCTTCATAACGATGCCATTTTCTCGGGGGTGCAAGCTGTAGCCCGGGAGATGGTTGCTTCATGTACTGCACGGTCATGTGTGGAGTTTATAAAGTGGTGGCATGGCGGCCATTTTGTGTGGGGAAACTGATATTCTTAAGTGACGTGGCAGTTCGTTGATTGGATACCTGGGTGACGTCACTGAGGCAGGAGAACCTCACGCCTTACCGGGTGTCGGTTCATCGCTTTGCCATTATAGTCTGGCTGGGTTAAAAATGGCGGGCGGATGACCGGTGTACTTTAGAAGGTGCCTACTGTTAGATGTTTGAGCTTTCCATTGGCTTATTATTATTATTATCATCATTATTATTTCAGGTACTTATATAGCGCTGTCAATTTAAGCAGCGCTTTATATATACTCGAGTATAAGCCGAGTTTTTCAGCACATTTTTTTTTTGTGCTGAAAATGCCCCCCTCGGCTTATACTCGAGTCACCCTTTTGCGCCTGATCTCCCAGAATTTGGGGACCCAGTACCAGCCGGCCTTGGGTCCCCTGGACTCTATACTTGGCACACATGTAGCCCCACTCTTCCTCTACAAGTGTGCAAAGTTTGTTGTGTGGGGGCGACTTGCGGTCGGGGAGCACCGATTTTTTTTTTTTTCAAAGCCGGGAACCCCTTCCATAGACTCCCATGTTAAACATCAGTCTAGTCATGGGCACAGTGAGGCATGCAGATGGACACCCTAGGCTTATACTCGAGTCAATACGTTTTCCCAGTTTTTTGTGGTAAAATTAGGTGCCTCGGCTTATATTCGGGTCGGCTTATATTCGAGTATATACGGTACATTGTACTTTCACATCAGTCCCTACCCTCAAGGAGCTTACAATCTAAAGTCCCAAACTTGCATTCATATACTGGGGCCATTTTAGACAGAAGCCAATTAACCTACCAGCATGTCTTCAGAGCAGGGGGGGTCTCAAACAGGCGGCCATCCAGCTGTTGCAGAACTACAAGTCCCATCATGCCTCTGTCTGTAGGAGTCATGCTTATAACTGTCAGCCTTGCAATGCCTCATGGGACTTGTAGTTTCGCAACAGCTGGAGGGCCACCAGTTTGAGACCCCCTGCTTTATAGGGTGGGAGGAAACCGCAGTACCCGGAGGAAACCCACACAGGCACAGGGAGAACATGCAAACTCCAGGCAGGTGGTGTTGTGGTTGGGATTCGAACCAGCGACCCTTTTTACTGCTAGGCATGAGTGCCGCCCACTACAGCTTATTCATGCAAGTGCCGCTCGGTTTAGGGCAGGAGGGCCGTTGTGTGGCGCTGTAGAGCGTATGCGCAGTAGTAAACAGGCTGCAAGGCTCCACCTTTTTTGTTTCTCTTTAGTAAGGATGCATTGCGGACTCCCAGGACAGGTAAGTGTCCTTATATTAAGTCAGCAGCTGCAGGATTTGTACCGGATTTGTAGCTGCGGACTTTTAAGGGGACCGAGAGAGCTAACATTACTCTGCAGAGCTCAGCAAAGAGATCTCTGAGAGCTGATTGGAGGGAAGGGACACGCCCTCCTTCACAGCATGCAGGAAGAGAGCTGTGGCTGTCAATCACAGGCTGTGTACTGGGGACCCCTCCCTTGTCACCATGTTTCACTTGGTGTCAGGAAAACTTGTCAGAAGTGACTCTTGCAGATAGCGGAAAGGAAGGCAGGATATATGGACAGCCGCACACCAAAAACCATAGAGGTTGCCTTTAATAGGTAAAATGCATGAAGCACTGCAAGTCACAGCAAAAACAAGGGGGTACAGCCGACGCGTTTCACACTAGGGTCTAGTGCTTAGTCATGCAGATAGTCATGCAGATAGCGGAGGAAGGAGGCAGCAGACAGAAATGACACTTAGTGCTTTGGACTGAGACAAGCACACACTATAGAGGGATATGCTTTGTTCAGATTTCATGTCTGAGGTTTACAACCACTTTAAAGCGGAGTTCCACCCGCGATTTAATTTTTTTTTTAAAAGTCAGCAGCTGCCCGATCACTGCAGGTCCCGGCGCCGCCATCCTCACTAAGGGAAACAGGCAGTGGAGCCTTACGGCTTCACTGCCCGTTTCCTACTGCGCATGCGCGAGTCTCGCGCCGATTTCTGAATGGCTGGCTGCTCTCTGGGATACACAGTTTCCAGAAGGCCGCGCGCCCCATTCACCAGAAGAAGATGCAGAAGGAGAGCCACCGCAGGTGAGGAAGAGGCAGATTAGGGACTTCCACATAGCAACCGCTAAAAAATTTAGTTTTTTTTCTATTTTTTTGGTGTAATTTTTTATTTTTTTTATTTTTTCAGGATGGAACTCCACTTTAAGCAGTTGTCAGTAATGTGCAAAATATGCTAAAAAAATAATTTTATTTGAAAACCTTCAGTTTTCTGCACATATGCAAATTCCAAGCAGGTCATTTGCAAATGTCAGATTTTGTTGCGATCCTTCCCCCGCCCCCCTCACTGTGCAGTACAGGTGACTGCCGGGGGGCTCTGGGGGGGGGGGGGGTTTCCTGCATTGCATTGTGGATTAGGATATTCGATGATAAAGCCAGTTTATTAATCGCTCTTCACTTTAAGGAACGGCCCGTGTTTTCATAGGCTGCTTTCTCTGCTGTCAGGATCAGTTCCCGAGTCTCCTCCCCCCCCATGTACAGTAAGTGGTGCCAACACTTCTCTGCACCCACCACTGACCCGTCCTCTCATGTTTCCCTTTGGCTGCTTTCATCAGGACTTCCAGGAATCAGGCAAAGTCTTTCTGCAAGAGTCCGATGTGCGGGAACATTTCTGAGCAAAGAAACTTTCATGTTTTCTGCAGAACTTTTCTATATTAATAGTTGGTGTAAAAACATTAATGCAGGAAATATGTTACATAAGGGCTTTCTGTTCCATGGGGGGGGGGGGGGTGCTATATTTCTATTAAAAAAAAGATGGTGTGTGTGTGTGTGTATATATATATATGTGTGTGTGTATATATATATATAATTAATTTTGTTCCCCCCCCCCCCCCCCAAACGATATACACACACACACATATATATACATACACACACTATCTTTTTTTTAATAGAAATATAGAGCCTATATATATATACAATCTCATATCTACAGCTGGTCCAGAGAAAAGGTTAAACTATATAGATATATAGATATCTATATATCTATATCTATATCTATATATCTATATATCTAATTTTATTTTTATAATATATATTTTTTTCAACCTATGAATGTACAAAACACATTATGAGAATCCCTCCAGCCACAGTACTTGGAGGGTTTTCTTTTAGCGTTTTAATCTCTGCTTTGTGGATTATAATTTTCAAACATTCTGCATTCAAATTTGCAGGAACGTTCTTTGTGTTTTTTTGTTTTTTTGTTTCCTCTTAGAGCAAGTTTACTTTACAGGGGGGGGGGGGGGGGCGTGTCATTTGACTTTTGGTTGTTCCTGCGCTGTGTATTTTTTCGCTCGGCTTTTATTATCTTCCTGGATCGCCATCATTGTGCTGACTAGCCTGAAAGTGGGGATTTGGATGTTTTTATTTTTTATTTTTTTTCTCTGCGAGGTTTTCCTGATGTACAAATCTGCTCTGCCACAGCGCCCTCTAGTGTCAGATCTTGTTTTCATATACTGTGCATGAATGACATAAATGGTAACACGACAAATACACAAAGATTAAAGTGGTTGTAAAACTCTTACACCACTTTTACCAATCGGTGATCCTATAACCAGGCTTACCTGTAGGTTAGAGCTGGGCGATTTAGTTTTTTTTTTTTTTTTTCTTTCCCTGGAAAAAATCTGTGATTCTTTTTTATAAAAAATCTCGATTTACGACTTGAATCGATTTTTTTTGTTTTGATGGACACCTTGCCGGTCCTGAGGAGCCGTGGGCAGGAGTTTTTAGGAGAGGCCGCGGCTTCAGCCTAGTCCGCGGCGTCCCCTAAAAACTCCTGCCCACGGCTCCTCAGGACCGGCGCGGTGTCAGCGCCGGTCTTGGGGGATCAAAAAAATAGATGGTCAAAATCTGAATCGATTTGATCTACCAACTCGATTTTTAAATCGAATCGATTTTTTGCACAGCCCTACTGTAGGTACCGTGAATATCTCCTAAACCTGCACAGTTTCGGCGATATTGAAAAGTATTTGCATGTGCTGAAGTCATCGGCACATGCGCACTGAAGAAGCGGCCTGCTCGCGCCGTTTCTTCGGTAGCCGTGACGTCATCGGCGGCTCCTGCACGCGAGTGATGTCATCGGCGGCTCCGACCAATCCCAGCTCTGGAGCCCGCAAACCCAGGAATAGCTCCAGGAGACATGTCGCTGGTCACAGCGGTGTGCGGGGACCGCTGCAACAGCTTCAATCTAAGGTAATTATTTCATAATGAGCTAGTATGCAGTGTATACTAGCACATTATGCCTTTTGTCTTGCAGGGGTTATTTTTTTATTTTATTTTTTTTCCCTGGGTTTACAACTGTTGCTGCATTGTTGGGAAGAAATTGGATGATTAACTACTTGACCACCAGAAGGTTTTACCCCTTTCATGACCAGGGCATTTTTTGCTAGAACTCTGATGCTTTAAAACGGTTGTATTCCCTACTTCATTTATAGCCGATAATAAAGCTTACCTGTAGGTAAGATAAATATCTCGTAAACCTGCACAGTTTGGGAAATATTCACCCTGCATGCTGACGTCAGCGGCACATGCACTCTGAAGGTCTGGCGGATCGTGCCGGAACGGAGGACTCCTGCGCGCATTCGTTTGAGTGACGTCATCGTGGGTTACGACCACTCACAGCGCCGGAGCCCATGAACCCGGAACAAACGCTGAGGGAACGCATCGCGCCCCCCCCCCCCCACACACACACACCGCGGTGACAGGGCACGCTGCATACTAGCACATTGTTTTTGACTTCTTCTTTTCTATTTTTTTTTTTTCAGCGGTTTACTTCCGCTTTAATTTGGTAATTGTGCGGTCATGCAGTACAGTAAACAAATCAAATTTAGATCTTTTTTTTTATTTTTATTTTTTCTCAGTTTTTTTGTTTAATATTTAAATTTCTCTTGTCATCCATGGACTGACACAGCGTCTCTTTACACTTTACACGTGGGTTTATGTCCCTGCTTGCAGGAGAAGACCTAGGCAGAATGTGAGATGTTATACATACATTCTAAAAGCCAGAGCTGAACAGCCCCGCCCAGGGGGGCGGTCCCTCCGGACATAACCCTCCCACTGCAGTCAGCAGACCTCAGTTTTTTTCTGCCTAGCAGAAAGAGAAGACGTGGCTCTCTCAGGAGCCAGTCTCCTGACCTATTTTTTTTATTCCTTTTGGAATTTTTTCCTATTTTATTCTTTTGAGATCTTCTATCAACTGTCGGCTGGGCAACAGGTTGGGTACGAGATATCCTCGTAGTCTTCCCTGTCCGACCATCGAGCGTGCTGATCCTCGCCTTGCGTGCGTGAGACTCAGTTCACGACATGCCCCACGACTCCAGGGGTGGCCGGTGGGCTTCCAGCTCCGCGGCCCTCTCAAGATAGAACAGTCCGGCTGTATCTTTCGCGGTGGACCGGGCCGACAGCTACTCAGTACCGCACTGTGATAGTTCTGTCAGAAACACACCAGTGGGTCCCTCAGGGGACGGGTAAGTAGTCTCTCCTGGCTGCAGGTGAGTACATGCTGTGTGTTTCTTGTGTGGGGGATTTCCCTGTCTCCCCCTGTGTTTTTTAATGTCACTCTCTGTTCACTAGTGCTGGCGCTGTACTGTGTGGGGTGCCTGGGGGCCATACTGCCCTGGGGGGGGGGGCTCATGCTGCTCTGCATTTCGCTGGGGCTGTTTTTTTTTTAATGTGTTCGGCGCCATGTTTGGTGTGTGTGCTGTTTTTTACATTGGCGGCCATCTTGCCGTGGTCCGCCGGAGCACATTGCGGTGGCCATTTTCTTGTAGCCGCACGTTTTTAAAGCACTAGTTTGGCCTCTATCGCCGCTGGGAACGGCGCAAATCTCCTCACACTCTCTCCTCTCAGCTCACTCACGCTGAGCAGCGCGGCGCAGAGACAGGGCAGCGGAACCGAGCGGTCCTGGTCAGGTTGGTGGGTCCCCTGGGCTTTTCCCCTACTCAGTCGGCACGGCCTGTGGGTGGTCTCAGAGAGGGACATTATGGAGTCAGAGTCGCCAGCTTCCCCTCACATGCCAGAGGCAGCAGGCAGTGCTCCAGCACCTGCGGTCCCTATGGACCAGTTGTCGGCAGTCCTGGAATCATTTCTGACCAGGATGGAAGCTGTGTGTGAGCACAAGGGAGCAAAAAAGCGCCCTCTCCCCACTTTATCTCCATAAGGGGAGTGCTCTGATTCAGATATGGGCCTAGCTGTTGCTGCTCAGGACCCTAGGTCTGAATATTTGGATGGTTTTGAACAGGACATTCCTGGTGAGGAAGACTCCAGTTCTGAGTCAGTAAATGACAGGGCGCTTGTTAGTGAACTCATTGATGCTGTGAGGGACACTCTCAGGCTTAATGCTGCGGATGCAGAACCTCAGGCGGAGGCAGTCTCCTTTGGTTCTTTTAAGGCCAAGCCTTCTAAAAAGGTTTTTCCATATGTACCTTTCTTTGACCAGCTCATTCACCAGGTCTGGGAAAAGCCGCAGAAGACTTTCATGGTCCCGCGGCGTTTGTCTATTAGATACCCCTTTGAAGACGCCCTGCTTAAAAAGTGGGCTTCTCCCCCGGTGGTCGACCCCCTAGTCGCCCGTTTAAACAAGGCCACCACTCTCCCGATGGAGGGGACTCCTGCGTTTAAGGACCCCACTGACAGGAGGTCAGAAGTGTTGAGTAGAGCCATGTTCGCCTTGTTGGGATCCGCCCTACGGCCCGTAGTAGCGGCGACCCTTGTGTCTCAGACACTCACGGAATGGGCAAAAATTTTGCACCAAACTGTACAGGAGCGTAATCTTCCTCCAGACACTATTGCTCTGGCCCACCAAATGGTGCAGGGCCTGATATATGTGTGTGACGCCACGTTGGACGCGGCCCCTTTAATATCCAGGGCCTCTGTCTCGGTGGTGGTATTGCGTCATCTTATCTGGTTGAAATGCTGGTCTGCTGACCTAGCCTCTAAGAAGCTCCTTACGGATCTACCTTTTAAGGGTGGTAGACTTTTTGGTGCTGCTCTGGATGACATCATCAAGGATGTCACGGGAGGTAAAAGCACTCTCCTTCCTCAAACTATCAAGGATAAGGAGGCCCGACGTAAACCGGGTCCATCCTTTCCAGCAAAAAAGGTTGTTTTTTTTTCGTCCGTCAGAGTCCACGGGTAGGCCCTCCTCAGACTGACGGCAGTGCGGCTGGTGGGCACAAGTGCCCCTGGGTGCGTAAGCCGAACAAGCGGCTCCCAAGCCCGCCTCCGCGTGAAGTCTTGCCTCCGCCCGACTCTGGGGTGGGGGGACGACTTCGCAGGTCACGAATTGGTGGTCCTCCCGAATCTCCGACTGGTGGGTGTGCGAGGTGGTCACCTCAGGATACAGGATAGTATTCCGATCCTGGCCCCCAGACAGATTCTTTCCCTCAAATCTTCCTCTCCTTCCTACCTGTCGGGTAGCCCTCTTGGGGGCTGTACAGGATTTGATCAGGTCCGGAGTGATTGTTCCGTCACAGGAGAGTCTTCAGGGATTCTACTCGAATCTGTTTGTCGTCCCAAAAATAGGACGTGGTTCGACCTATCCTGTACCTCAAGGCCCTGTATGCCTTTGAGAAGGTGCAGAAATTCTGCATGGAATCCATTCGCACGGTGATCGCTACACTCCACCAAAGGGATTTTCTTATGGCGTCCTTGGACTTCAAGGACGCCTACTTGCATGTTCCGATCTGCGCAAGTCACCAGAAGTTTCTGCGCTTTGCGATCAGCGCAGTCCACTATCGATTGTGGCTCTTCCTTTCGGCCTAGCCTCGGCACCAAGGGTGTTCACCAAGGTGCTTGCTCCGGTTCTAGCCTTCGGTTACAGCGCGGCATTGCTGTCGTGGGCTATCTGGACGATCTGCTAAGAGCAGAAAGTGGATCAGACTTAGAGGAAAGGTGACTATCGTCAATTAGACCCTCAGGGACTCGGGTGGTTCCTGAACATTCAGGAGTCAGTCCTGGTCCCGACTCAGTGTCTGGAGTATCTAGTTCTGATTCTGGACTCCTTGGAGGCAAAGGTATCCTACGTCTGGAGAAGTTGCTGACACTTCAGTCTGCGGTGCGTGTGCTGACATCCCATAAATGGTTGTCAATCTGTTTTTTGCATCAGAGTCCCGGGACTCGTGGTGGCCTCCTTCGCGGCCGTTCCGTATGCCCAATCACACACCAGGGCATTGCAGAAGGAGATCTTGTCCACCTGGGACAAATCCCTGTTGTCCTTGGATCTTCAGATCCAGGTGATTCACCTGGTAAGGGCGCCCCTGACATGGTGGTTGAGATCCTCGGCTCTTCGGTCCGGAAAGTCGTTCCCCCTCCCATCCAATGGATGGTACTCACGACGGACACCAGCCTGACGGGCTGGGGTGGAGTCTGGGGGGTCCTGTCGGCTCAGGCCTTGGACTCCGGACGAGCCCGTTTACCAATCACTGTTCTGGAAATACGGGCCATCGGACTGTGTCTCTCCTCAGGTCGGAGAGAGTACGTGGTCGCTCCATCAGGAGCCAGTCTGACACCGCCACGGCGGTGGCGTATGTAAACCATCAGGGGGGAACTCGGAGCTCAGCTGCGGCTTCCGAGGTAGTCCGTATCCTGAAGTGGGCCGGAAGAACTGTGCCGGCTCTGTAGGCCATTTTACGTTCTGGGCATAGACAATGGGCAGGCGGACTATCTGAGACGCCGGACCAAGAAGAGTGGTCCTTGCATATTTCAACTCCTTACCGACGGTGGGGCACGCCGGATGTGGACCTGATGGCCTCTCGACTCAATCGCAAGGGTCAAGGTTGTGGCCAGATCCAGGGACCCTTGGGCGATGCCTCGGATGCGTTGGTGGCCCCATAGGGTCCTTATCGCCTGATATAAACTCCGGCGATCCTAATTGTTCCGGATTGGCCTCAGCATCACTGGTACGCTGATCTAGTATGTCTCGTCGCGGACGTTCCCTGGCGGTTGCTGATGAGGGAGGACCTTCAGTCTCAAGGTCCTACGTTTCATCCGGCTTACAGTCTCTGGCTTTAACGGCAGGGCTGTTAAAAGCCAGGTGTTGAGGGACCGAGGTCTCTCGGACTCTGTCATTTTGACCATGTTAAGGGCACGGAAGTCTTCCTCCAGGCAGATCTATCACCGTGCCTGGAAAGCTTATATCGCCATATGCGAAGTGCTGGACTGGCGTCCTCGGACGTATTCCGTCCCCAGAATCCTGCGTCCTCTGCAGTGTGGAGTGACCCAAAAGCTTGCTTTGAGTACCATCAAGGATCAGATTTCGGCCTTGGCTGTCTTCTTTCAGCGACCTTTAGCGGGTCATTTCTTGGTTAGCACCTTGTGTTGGGGGTTCGCCATGTGCTCCCTCCTGTCAAGCCTCCTTTCCCACGGTGGGATCTGGATTTGGTGCTCTCGGTCCTCCAGGAACCTCCTTTTGGGAATATCCGGGATATTCCCCTCCTTGTCTTGTCTCAGAAGGTGGCCTTTTAGTGGCAATCACTTCTGTTTGACGGGTGTCTGAGTTGGCGGCTTGTCCTGCAAGTCGCCATATTTAGTCATCCATAAGGATAAGGCGGTGTTGCATCCGCGACCTTCCTTTTTGCCAAAGGTGGTGTCTACCTTTCACCTACATGAGGACATTGTCCTCCCGTCCTTGTGTCCTCACCCGTCGCATCCCAGAGAGTTTGCGCTGCACATATTGGATGTGGTACGAGCCTTACGGGCGTACCTGTCTGCTACTGCTTCTATACGGAAGTCCGACTCACTGTTTGTGACTGTCTCTGGTCCATAACAGGGCCAAGCGGTTTCGTCTGCCATCATTTCTAGGGGAATCAGACAAACCGTCATTCAAGCCTATGCTCTCAAAGGGCGGGCGCCTCCCTTTCCGGTTACGGCACATTCCACCAGGGCAATTGGTGCCTCCTGGGCTTTCCGACATCAAGCGTCGGTTGCACAAGTGTGCAAGGCGGCGACCTGGTCGTCTGTTCATACCTTTTCTAAGTTTTATAAGGTTGCTGTGGCTGCATCTTCGGATGCTTCCTTCGGCCGCAAGGTTTTGCAGGCCGCTGTTTAAGGTTGCGGCGACTCCGTTGAGGAGCTCTGCCTTCTTGGAGTGAAGTTTTTGGTTTTTCCATTTATACTGCTCCCATCCCTCTTGACACTGCTTTGGGACATCCCACGTGTAAAGTGTAAAGACGCTGTGTCCATGGATGACCAGAGAAAATAGGATTTTTGTACTCACCGTAAAATCCGTTTCTCTGGCATCCATGGACTGACACGGCACCCACCCTTCTTTTTAAGTTTGTACTGCTTTGTTACGAACTGAGGTCTGCTGACTGCAGTGGGAGGGTTATGTCCGGAGGGACCGCCCCCCTGGGCGGGGCTGTTCAGCTCTGGCTTTTAGAATGTATGTATAACATCTCACATTCTGCCTAGGTCTTCTCCTGCAAGCAGGGACATAAACCCACGTGTAAAGAGACGCTGTGTCAGTCCATGGATGCCAGAGAAACGGATTTTACGGTGAGTACAAAAATCCTATTTTTTTTTCAATTGGTTATTTTTTTGTGCTATAAACATTGGGGGAAAAATAAATAAATTACTTTCTGCTATAAAACATACACACAATATATGTATGTTTTTGTGTGTGAATATATACAGTGCCTTGCGAAAGTATTCGGCCCCCTTGAACTTTTCATCCTTTTGCCACATTTCAGGCTTCAAACATAAAGATATCAAATTTAAATTTTTTGTGAAGAATCACCAACAAGTGGGACACAATTGTGAAGTGGAACCAAATCTATTGGATATTTTAAACTTTTTTAGCAAATAAAAAACTGAAAAGTGGTGCGTGCAAAATTATTCGGCCCCTTTACTTTCAGTGCAGCAAACTCACTCCAGAAGTTCAGCGAGGATCTCTTCATGATCCAATGTTGTCCTAAATGACTGATGGTGATAAATAGAATCCACCTGTGTGTAATCAAGTCTCTGTATAAATGCACCTGCTCTGTGATAGTCTCAGGGTTCTGTTGAAAGCGCAGAGAGCATCATGAAGACCAAGGAACACACCAGGCAGGTCCGTAATACTGTTGTGGAGAAGTTTAAAGCCGGATTTGGATACAAAAAGATTTCCCAAGCTTTAAACATCCCAAGGAGCACTGTGCAAGCGATCATTTTGAAATGGAAGGAGTATCAGACCACTGCAAATCTACCAAGACCTGGCTGTCCCTCTAAACTTTCAGCTCAGACAAGGAGAAGACTGATCAGAGATGCAGCCAAGAGGCCCATGATCACTCTGGATGATCACTCTGGATGAACTGCAGAGGACTACAGCTGAGGTGGGAGAGTCTGTCCACAGGACAACAATCAGTCGTACACTGCACAAATCTGCCCTTTATGGAAGAGTGGCAAGAAGAAAGCCATTTCTCAAAGATATCCATAAAAAGTCTCGTCTAAAGTTTGCCACAAGCCACCTGGGAGACACACCAAACATGTGGAAGAAGGTGCTCTGGTCCGATGAAACCAAAATCAAACTTTTTGGCCACAATGCAAAACGATATGTTTGGCGTAAAAGCAACACAGCTCATCACCCTCAACACACCATCCCCACTGTGAAACATGGTGGTGGCAGCATCATGGTTTGGGCCTGCTTTTCTTCAGCAGGGACAGGGAAGATGGTTAAAATTGAGGGGAAGATGGATGCAGCCAAATACAGGACCATTCTGGATGAAAACCTGTTGGAGTCTGCAAAAGACCTGAGACTGGGACAGATATTTATCTTCCAACAAGACAATGATCCCAAACATACAGCAAAATCTACAAAGGAATGGTTCATAAATAAACGTATCCAGGTGTTAGAATGGCCAAGTCAAAGTCCAGACCTGAATCCAATCGAGAATCTGTGGAAAGAGCTGAAAACTGCTGTTCACAAACGCTCTCCATCCAACCTCACTGAGCTTGAGCTGTTTTGCAAGGAAGAATGGGCAAGAATTTCAGTCTCTCGATGTGCAAAACTGATAGAGACATACCCCAAGCGACTTGCAGCTGTAATCGCAGCAAAAGGTGGCTCTACAAAGTATTAACGCAAGGGGGCCGAATAATTTTCCACGCCCCACTTTTCATTTTTCTTTCTTAGTTAAAAAAGTTTCAAAAATCCAATAGATTTCGTTCCACTTCACAATTGTGTCCCATTTGTTGGTGATTCTTCACAAAAAATTAAAATTTTATATCTTTATGTTTGAAGCCTGAAATGTGGCAAAAGGATGAAAAGTTCAAGGGGGCCGAATACTTTCGCAAGGCACTGTATAATATACACTTTTATATACTGGAATTTACGCAGCTATGACATTATACTGTATTGGCGGTGATCAGTGACTTATAGTGGGCCTGTGATAGGGTGGTGGGCAATCTGGCGCTGGCTGGAAGGGTCCCTAGACATCGCTAGTGACACTAATACAATGATCAGTACAGTGAATATACGATACACTGTCACTGTACTAATGACACTGGCTGGGAAGGGGGTAACATTTAGGGGCAATCAATGGGTTACCTGTGTACCCAACAATGTGAGCTGCTTTTTTTTCCTCCATGCTGATGCTTTTTTGAAGCTTTTAAAGCAGAGTTCCACCCCCTGACATGCCTCGTTTGGAGGGGGGGGCAGCGGGTGCCTAGTTTTGACAGGTACCCAGCTCCCCCTTCTGCTCAGGCCGCCTCCCTCCCTGCAATTTTCTGGGACACGTCACAGGTCCCAGAAGATTGTCCGACTATTCAGGATGCGTGACTTGCACAAGCTGTCACAGCCGGGTGCCCACAGTAGTAATGCCACGGTGAGGCGAGGGAGCGGAGTGAGGCTTTGGGTGGCAGCATCGCTGGACCCCGTGGGACAGGTGAGTGATAAACACAAACGGCTGGCGCTCCGCTTTAATGAAGCTTTGCAAATGCCGTGTGTGTTGATTTTCGATTTGTTGCAAAGGGGCCTCAGCAGATCCCCCTGCTTATTGGTGCCCTCGTTCAGCAGACTCCCCTGCTCAGTAACCCCTAGCTCTGCTGGTTCCCTCCTCCCCGCTCAGTGGTAACCCCCAGCTCTGCTGGTTCCCCCCTCCCCGCTCAGTGGTAACCCCCAGCTCTGCTGGTTCCCCCCCTCCCCGCTCAGTGGTAACCCCCAGCTCTGCTGGTTCCCCCCCTCCCCGCTCAGTGGTAACCCCCAGCTCTGCTGGTTCCCCCCTCCCCGCTCAGTGGTAACCCCCAGCTCTGCTGGTTCCCCCCTCCCCGCTCAGTGGTAACCTCCAGCTCTGCTGGTTCCCCCCTCCCCGCTCAGTGTTAACCCCCAAGCTCTGCTGGTTCCTCCCTCCCCGCTCAGTGGTAACCCCCAGCTTTGCTAACCCCTCCCGCTCAGTAGTAACCCCCAGCTTTGGTGATCCCCCACTCAGTAGTAACCCCCCCAGCTCAGCTGATTCCCCCCCTCCCCACTCAGTAGTGACCCCTAGCTCTGCTGATTCCCCCCCCTTCCCCGCTCAGTAGTACCCCCAGCTTTGGTGATCCCCCGCTCAGTAGTAACCCCCAGCTCTGCTGACCCCCCCCCTCACTCAGTAGTAAGCCCCAGCTCTGCTGACCCCCCCCCCCCACTCAGTAGTAACCCCCAGCTCTGCTGGTTCCCCCCCTCCCTGCTCAGTGGCAACCTCCAGCTCTGCTGATTCCTCCCTCCCCGCTCAGTGGTAACCCCCAGCTCTGCTGAGCCCCCGCTCAGTAGTAACCCCCAGCTTTACTAACCCCTCCCGCTCAGTAGTAACCCCCAGCTTTGGTGATAACCCCCCCACTCAGTAGTAACCCCCCCAGCTCAGCTGATTCCCCGCTCAGTAGTAACCCCCAGCTTTGCTACCCCCCCCCGCTCAGTAGTAACCCCCAGCTTTGGTGATCCCCCCCCAGCTCAGCTGATTCCCCACTCAGTAGTGACCCCCAGCTCTGCTGATTCCCCCCTTCCCCGCTCAGTACCCCCAGCTTTGGTGATCCCCCCCCCCCCTCAGTAGTAAGCACCAGCTCTGCTGACCCCCCCGCTCAGTAGTAACCCCCAGCTCTGCTGACTCGCCCAGTAGTAACCCCCAGCTTTGCTAATCCTACGCTCAGTAGTAATCCCCAGCTCTGCTGATTCCCCCATTCCCCGCTCAGTAGTACCCCCAGCTCCCCAGCTTTGGTGATTTCCCCCCCCCCCCTCGCTCAGTAGTAACCCCCAGCTCTGCTGACCCTCCCCCCGCTCAGTAGTAACCCCCAGCTTTGCTAATCCTCCGCTCAGTAGTAACCCCCCAGCTCTTCTGATCCCCTTGTTAGCTGATCCCCCCCCCCCCCACTATATTGCTCCCATACTACGCACCATGTGTGACATTTCTAGTTTTCTCCTGCTCCGGTCCTCCAGCTCTGTTGATCCTCTACCGCTCAGTCCTCTAGCTCTCCGATCCCCGCTCACCCTCCGCTATAGCGTTTCTATGTTGCACACCGCGTATGCCGTCTGCTAGTTGCTCCAGTCCGGACCCCGCTCACCACCTTCCTGCTGCTCCACACTGCACACCACATGTGACCACATGTGACGTCTGCACCAGACACTCCGAGAATGGATACAGAACTGGAAGTGACTGCTGATAAAGTCTTTACAGTTCTCTTGTTGGTTTCCCAGTGCATCCTGGTATATCTCTTGTTCAAGTTGTTGTATAAATGCGTCAAAATGACAACAGACAGGTTGGTAAACCATTGTAAATAATATACAAAAGCATGGGAGGGGTTAACAACCAAAAATGCAAACAGAATAAAATTTAGGAGTGTAACACATCCCCCCCCCCCCCCCACAAAACGGTGCTTGGCAAACATGACAAAATGTGACCAGCCTGGGGTTCAGGAACCTGGAGGTCTCCTAGTTGCTCCTCATTAAAAGGTGCCAAGGGGTCCCGGGAACCGAGCACAACGCCGGGGGGGGGGGGGCTTCCTAGTGGTAAAGTATTTGTGTCTCAACAAAAAAACGGAATCTCTTTAGAATGTCTCTTGACCAAAATCTTAGTTGGGCAAAGTAAAGGAGCAAAAGAGATAAAAGGAAGATGGAGGGGCAGGAAAAAATAAACAGGAAGAGGTGGGGGGGGGGGGATCCTGGGATGTCTCATGCCTGCAATATCTCCAAAGCCAAGCCAAAGGCGCTGTCAGCGAGCGTCGTCATAGACTTCTATGGAGGTGTTGGAGATGAAGAAATTGATTGAAGTGCCACGGGGGGCGATTTTTGAAACAAAGCAAACGCAACGTGTGACCAGGACTGTGAGGTCACCATATTATTTAGTGGGAGGAGCTTTGGTTGTCGTTCAGAGTGCTTTAAAAAAAAGTGTACATTCTGAAGCGGTGTAAACGGGCCCTTGGGGGTTCACATTCTAATGATGAATTAATCGTCCTTTTTGTAGTCAAAGCAAAGAATAAACAGACGGCACAACTCCAGCAATAAAGTGCCAGTAAGTTTTTATCACCAGCTTAGGGCAATCACTGTATATAGTCTGCCATTGAAACCAGAAATCTGCTGTCATGAGTGGTTCTCCTGCAGACCGCTCATTTCTCTCATTTGCAGTGGTGCTCCTGTGTGCTTTAATTTGTGTATCAGTACATATTGTGTGTGTGTGTATATTGTGCCTGGCTGGTCTCTGCAGATGTGGATATATAATGTTTGGTGATCAGTGGGGCCGGCCGCTCTTCAGGCTGTGTATACCGTACTCATGGCAAGGTCACCCGGCTCTTTGTGTTTCTTTTCTTTTTCATCCCTTTTCTCCTTTAGTTGCCTTCTCTTTCCTGATTTCTGAAAAGCTGAACACAAGGAGGAATCGCTAGGTGCCTGGTTACTGCAGTAACGGATTGCCCGCAGTCTGCAGAGCTGACCAGAGCCGCCTTTCCAGCCCCCTGCGTTCTCCTTTTTTTTTTTTTCTGGATGAATTCCTTCGTTCTCTGTGTCCATCCATCCATTCATTCATTCATTCATTCATTCATTCATTCGGCTTTCATAGAACTCTGAGACCGCGCAACCGCCCCCCCCCCCCCAGCACTTTCACACAGTCTATTCCTGAGCGAGAGGCTGGAGGAATATTGATGTGCCGGGTTCTTGGCTTATTTATATGACTTTGTTTTCTGTGGAGCTTTACAGAGGAACACCAAACCAATCAAATGACTTTTCACCAGTGGAGCTTACACTCCATTCCGTCACACAATGCATTATACATTTATATAGCTCTGACATATTCCTTGGTGCTGTACAGAGAACATGGAGTCTGCACCAGAGAAGCTTACACTCTAATGTCCCCTCCCCCACAGTCACTTATTATTATAGATTTATATAGCTTTGACCTATACTACAGCGCTGTACATAGAACACTGCATCAAAGGAGCTTACACTTGAATGTCCCCCTACAAACGCACTTACCATACATACTCGAGTATAAGCCGAGTTTTTCAGCATTTTTTTGTGCTGAAAATGCCCCCCCCCCCCCCCCCCCCCCTCGGCTTATACTCGATTCTGTGTCCATCCTAACCTTAGTGCGCCTGATCCCGGCCAGCCGTAGGTCCCCTGGACCCCAAACTTGACACACATGTAGCCCCACTCTTCCTCTACAAGTGTGCAAAGTTTGTTGTCCATGGGACCTAAGGTCGGGGAGCACCAATTTTTTTTTTTTTTTCAAAGCCGGGCACCCCTTCCATAGACTCCCATGTTAAATGTCAGTCTAGTCTCACAGTGCCGGAGATCAGGTAATGAGGCATGGGCACAGTGAGGCACACAGATGGACACCCTAGGCTTATACTCAAGTCAATATGCTTTTCAGTGGTTTTTGTGGTAATACAGTAATTTAATTTATTATTATTTCAGGTACTTGTATAGCGCCATTAATGTACGCAGCGCTTTACATATACATTGTACATTCACATCAGTCCCTGTCCTCAAGGAGCTTACAACCTGATGTAACTCACATTCATATACTGGGGCCAATTTAGACCGAAGCCAATTAACCTACCAGCATGTCTTTGGAGTGTGGGAGGAAACCGGAGAACCCGGAGGAAACCCACGCAGGCACAGGGAGCACATGTAAACTCCAGGCAGGTAGTGTCGTGGTCGGGATTCGAACCAGCTACCCATTTTACTGCTAGGCAAGAGTGCTAACCACTACACCACTGTGCCATCCGCATAATTATTATTATTACTGAACCAGTTGTGCTAATCCCTGCATCAGAGGAGCTTACACTCTAATGTCCCCACACAGTCTTAATAATAATAATAAATATGTGTTTGTAGCGGAACATTTGAATGTAAGCTCCTCCTGGTACAGAGACTCTGTGATCTGTGTACCGCACCAAGGAATGTGTCAGAGCTACAGTATCTCACAAACAACCTCTGGATATGACGCTGAGCACGTGAGCTCAACTTCTTTGGTGGACCATGGCGAGGCCTGTTCTGAGGGGAACCTGTCCTGTTATACCGCTGGATGGTCTTGGCCACCGTGCTGCAGATCAGTTTCAGGGTCTTGGCAATCTTCTTATAGCCTCGGCCATCTTTATGTAGAGCAACAATTCTTTTCTTCAGATCCTCAGAGAGTTCTTTGCCATGAGGTGCCATGTTGTACTTCCAGTGACCAGTATGAGAGAGTGAGAGCGATAACACCAAATTTATCACACCTGCTCCCCATTCACACCTGAGACCTTGTAACACTAACAAGTCACATGGCACCGGGGGAGGGAAAATGGCTACTTGGGCCCAATTTGGACATTTTCACTTAGGGGTGTACTGACTTTTGTTGCCAGCGGTTTAGACATTAATGGCTGTGTGTTGAGTTATTTTGAGGGGAGAGGAAATTTACACTGTTATACAAGCTGTACACTCACTACTTTACATTGTAGCAAAGTGTCATTTCTTCAGTGTTGTCACATGAAAAGATTTACACCAATGTGACTGAGGGGTGTACTTACTTTGGTCAGATACTGTATATAAATATATAATATAATAGTATTATTCATTCATATAGCTCTGACACATTGCTTGGTGCTGTACAGAGATCACTGGGTCTCTGTACCGGAGGAGCTTACACTCTAATGTATAATAGAAGCCCCTTAGTACTACTATTAGTGCAGGGTAGGCAACCTCGGCCCTCCAGCTGTGGTGAAACTACAAATCCCATCATGCCTCCTAGGAATCATGCCTGTGATTTGTCAGGGTCTTGCAATGTCTCGTGGGACTTGTAGCTTCACCATAGCTGGAGGGCGGAGGTTACCTTCCCCTGCATTAGAGTGTAAGCTCCTCAGGTACAGAGATGGATACAACTGGTTCAGCATTCTCTGTACAGCACCAAGGAATAAATAGAAGAATAAAATGATACATTTATATAGCTCTGACCTTTTCCTTGGTGCTGAGCCTCTGCACCAAAGGAGCTTGCACTCTAATGTCTAAAACTAGAGGGGTTTTGACTGGTTTTGGACATTGGAGTGCAAGCTCTTGGTGCAGAGGCTCAGCACCAAGGAATAGGTCAGAACTATATAAATGGATTATTATTATTTTATATATAGCTATGACCTATTCCTTGGTGCTGTACAGTGAACGCTGAACCAGTTGTATCCATCTCTGTATCTGAGGTGCTTACACTCTAATATCCAATAATAGTCACATATACATTTATATAGCTCCTGTGATATTCTGCTGTACAGTACAGAGAACAAGCAGGTCCCATCAGCGTCTCCACCAGAGGGACTTTGTAAAGGTCCTTTGTGTGTGTTTGTATTAGAGGGATTCTGGACATTTTATGTTGGGAGCTCGCCTGGCTGTAGAATGTCTTTTGTTCAGTTATTACACATAAAGCTGTAAAGTGATGCCCCCCCCCCCCAGTCTCGGGGTCAGAATAACATTTGTGTATCGCCAAGGTCTGTGTGTCGGTAGAGCCGTCCCCTCCGCTGATGTCATAGATGACATAGATGTCTGCGCTGTCACCTCGGCCTTGAATGTCCTCCCCATGAACTGCGCTGAGGTTCAATGTCTCTAGTCTGTGAGCCATGGAAGGCGCTTTTCTGTGTCGCAATCCTCTCCTTTTATTAAAAACATTATTACTCTCCAGATCCGATGTAGGCGATTGATGAACAGAACTAGTATTTGTCAACTTTGAAGTTGTCCCATAAACTGACCAATGAAAGTCCATTTTTTTTTTTTGTATAGGCAACATAACCTTCGAACCTTTTTGCTGCTAGAGCAATTATTTTTTATTTATTTTTTTGCACATATTTAAAGCGGACTTTCAGTATTTTTTTCCTCTTTCCATCTATTAAATCTTCTGCTCTTGTTGGAGAGAGACGCATGCCGTGTATTGGGGGGGCGGGACGGGACGCATGCCGTGTATTGGGGGGGGGGGGGACGCGCAAGCGGGTGGATTGCTGGGTGACGTTGATGGAGCGGGTGAATTGCTGGGTGACGTTGATGGAGCGGGTGGATTGCTGGGTGACGTCGATGGAGCGGGTGGATTGCTGGGTGACGTCGATGGGGTCAGGTGGATTGCTGGGTGACGTCGATGGGGTCGGGTGGATTGCTGGGTGACGTCGATGGGGTCGGGTGGATTGCTGGGTGACGTCGATGGGGTTGGGTGGATTGCTGGGTGACGTCGATGGGGTCGGGTGGATTGCTGGGTGACGTCGATGGGGTCGGGTGGATTGCTGGGTGACGTCGATGGGGTCGGGTGGATTGCTGGGTGACGTCGATGGGGTCGGGTGGATTGCTGGGTGACGTCGATGGGGTCGGGTGGATTGCTGGGTGACGTCGATGGGGTCGGGTGGATTGCTGGGTGACGTCGATGGGGTCGGGTGGATTGCTGGGTGACGTCGATGGGGTCGGGTGGATTGCTGGGTGACGTCGATGGGGTCGGGTGGATTGCTGGGTGACGTCGATGGGGTCGGGTGGATTGCTGGGTGACGTCGATGGGGTCGGGTGGATTGCTGGGTGACGTCGATGGGGTCGGGTGGATTGCTGGGTGACGTCGATGGGGTCGGGTGGATTGCTGGGTGACGTCGATGGGGTCGGGTGGATTGCTGGGTGACGTCGATGGGGTCGGGTGGATTGCTGGGTGACGTCGATGGGGAGCGGGTGGATTGCTGGGGAGCGGGTGGATTGCTGGGTGACGTTGATGGGGAGCGGGTGGATTGCTGGGTGACGTTGATGGGGAGCGGGTGGATTGCTGGGTGACGATGGGGAGCGGGTGGATTGCTGGGTGACGTTGATGGGGTCGGGTGGATTGCTGGGTGACGTCGATGGGGTCGGGTGGATTGCTGGGTGACGTCGATGGGGTCGGGTGGATTGCTGGGTGACGTCGATGGGGTCGGGTGGATTGCTGGGTGACGTCGATGGGGTCGGGTGGATTGCTGGGTGACGTCGATGGGGTCGGGTGGATTGCTGGGTGACGTCGATGGGGTCGGGTGGATTGCTGGGTGACGTCGATGGGGTCGGGTGGATTGCTGGGTGACGTCGATGGGGTCGGGTGGATTGCTGGGTGACGTCGATGGGGTCGGGTGGATTGCTGGGTGACGTCGATGGGGTCGGGTGGATTGCTGGGTGACGTCGATGGGGTCGGGTGGATTGCTGGGTGACGTCGATGGGGTCGGGTGGATTGCTGGGTGACGTCGATGGGGTCGGGTGGATTGCTGGGTGACGTCGATGGGGTCGGGTGGATTGCTGGGTGACGTCGATGGGGTCGGGTGGATTGCTGGGTGACGTCGATGGGGTCGGGTGGATTGCTGGGTGACGTCGATGGGGTCGGGTGGATTGCTGGGTGACGTCGATGGGGTCGGGTGGATTGTTGGGTGACGTCGATGGGGAGCGGGTGGATTGCTGGGGAGCGGGTGGATTGCTGGGTGACGTTGATGGGGAGCGAGTGGATTGCTGGGTGACGTCGATGGGGAGCGGGTGGATTGCTGGGTGACGTCGATGGGGTCGGGTGGATTGCTGGGGAGCGGGTGGATTGCTGGGTGACGTTGATGGGGAGCGGGTGGATTGCTGGGTGACGTTGATGGGGAGCGGGTGGATTGCTGGGTGACGTTGATGGGGAGCGGGTGGATTGCTGGGTGACGTTGATGGGGAGCGGGTGGATTGCTGGGTGACGTTGATGGGGAGCGGGTGGATTGCTGGGTGACGTTGATGGGGAGCGGGTGGATTGCTGGGTGACGTTGATGGGGCGGGTGGATTGCTGGGGAGCGGGTGGATTGCTGGGCGACGTTGATGGGGAGCGAGTGGATTGCTGGGCGACGTTGATGGGGAGCGAGTGGATTGCTGGGCGACGTTGATGGAGCGGGTGGATTGCTGGGTGACGATGATGGAGCGGGTGGATTGCTGGGTGACGTTGATGGAGCGGGTGGATTGCTGGGTGACGTTGATGGAGCGGGTGGATTGCTGGGTGACGATGATGGGGTCGTGTGGATTGCTGGGTGACGATGATGGGGTCGTGTGGATTGCTGGGTGACGTTGATGGGGAGCGGGTGGATTGCTGGGTGACGTTGATGGGGTCGTGTGGATTGCTGGGTGACGTTGATGGGGAGCGGGTGGATTGCTGGGTGACGTTGATGGGGAGCGGGTGGATTGCTGGGTGACGTTGATGGGGAGCGGGTGGATTGCTGGGTGACGTTGATGGGGAGCGGGTGGATTGCTGGGTGACGATGGGAGCGGGTGGATTGCTGGGTGACGTTGATGGGGAGCGGGTGGATTGCTGGGTGACGATGGGGCGGGTGGATTGCTGGGGAGCGGGTGGATTGCTGGGCGACGTTGATGGAGCGGATGGATTGCTGGGTGATGTTGATGGAGCGGGTGGATTGCTGGGTGACGATGGAGCGGGTGGATTGCTGGGTGACGATGGAGCGGGTGGATTGCTGGGTGACGATGGAGCGGGTGGATTGCTGGGTGACGTTGATGGAGCGGGTGGATTGCTGGGTGACGATGATGGAGCGGGTGGATTGCTGGGTGACGTTGATGGGGTCGTGTGGATTGCTGGGTGACGTTGATGGGGTCGTGTGGATTGCTGGGTGACGTTGATGGGGTCGTGTGGATTGCTGGGTGACGTTGATGGGGAGCGGGTGGATTGCTGGGTGACGTTGATGGGGAGCGGGTGGATTGCTGGGTGACGTTGATGGGGAGCGGGTGGATTGCTGGGTGACGTTGATGGGGAGCGGGTGGATTGCTGGGTGACGTTGATGGGGAGCGGGTGGATTGCTGGGTGACGATGGGAGCGGGTGGATTGCTGGGTGACGTTGATGGGGAGCGGGTGGATTGCTGGGTGACGATGGGGCGGGTGGATTGCTGGGGAGCGGGTGGATTGCTGGGCGACGTTGATGGAGCGGATGGATTGCTGGGCGACGTTGATGGGGAGCGAGTGGATTGCTGGGTGACGTGGGTGGATTGCTGGGTGACGTTGATGGAGCGGGTGGATTGCTGGGTGACGATGATGGAGCGGGTGGATTGCTGGGTGACGTTGATGGGGAGCGAGTGGATTGCTGGGTGACGTCGATGGGGAGCGGGTGGATTGCTGGGTGACGTCGATGGGGTCGGGTGGATTGCTGGGGAGCGGGTGGATTGCTGGGTGACGTTGATGGGGAGCGGGTGGATTGCTGGGTGACGTTGATGGGGAGCGGGTGGATTGCTGGGTGACGTTGATGGGGAGCGGGTGGATTGCTGGGTGACGTTGATGGGGAGCGGGTGGATTGCTGGGTGACGTTGATGGGGAGCGGGTGGATTGCTGGGTGACGTTGATGGGGAGCGGGTGGATTGCTGGGTGACGTTGATGGGGAGCGGGTGGATTGCTGGGTGACGTTGATGGGGAGCGGGTGGATTGCTGGGTGACGTTGATGGGGAGCGGGTGGATTGCTGGGTGACGTTGATGGGGAGCGGGTGGATTGCTGGGTGACGTTGATGGGGCGGGTGGATTGCTGGGGAGCGGGTGGATTGCTGGGCGACGTTGATGGGGAGCGAGTGGATTGCTGGATGACGTTGATGGGGAGCGGGTGGATTGCTGGGTGACGTTGATGGGGAGCGGGTGGATTGCTGGGTGACGTTGATGGAGCGGGTGGATTGCTGGGTGACGTTGATGGAGCGGGTGGATTGCTGGGTGACGATGATGGGGTCGTGTGGATTGCTGGGTGACGATGATGGGGTCGTGTGGATTGCTGGGTGACGTTGATGGGGAGCGGATGGATTGCTGGGTGACGATGGGGTCGTGTGGATTGCTGGGTGACGTTGATGGGGAGCGGGTGGATTGCTGGGTGACGTTGATGGGGAGCGGGTGGATTGCTGGGTGACGTTGATGGGGAGCGGGTGGATTGCTGGGTGACGTTGATGGGGAGCGGGTGGATTGCTGGGTGACGTTGATGGGGAGCGGGTGGATTGCTGGGTGACGATGGGGCGGGTGGATTGCTGGGGAGCGGGTGGATTGCTGGGCGACGTTGATGGAGCGGATGGATTGCTGGGTGATGTTGATGGAGCGGGTGGATTGCTGGGTGACGATGGAGCGGGTGGATTGCTGGGTGACGTTGATGGAGCGGGTGGATTGCTGGGTGACGATGATGGAGCGGGTGGATTGCTGGGTGACGTTGATGGGGTCGTGTGGATTGCTGGGTGACGTTGATGGGGTCGTGTGGATTGCTGGGTGACGTTGATGGGGTCGTGTGGATTGCTGGGTGACGTTGATGGGGAGCGGGTGGATTGCTGGGTGACGTTGATGGGGAGCGGGTGGATTGCTGGGTGACGTTGATGGGGAGCGGGTGGATTGCTGGGTGACGATGGGGCGGGTGGATTGCTGGGGAGCGGGTGGATTGCTGGGCGACGTTGATGGAGCGGATGGATTGCTGGGCGACGTTGATGGGGAGCGAGTGGATTGCTGGGTGACGTGGGTGGATTGCTGGGTGACGTTGATGGAGCGGGTGGATTGCTGGGTGACGATGATGGAGCGGGTGGATTGCTGGGTGACGTTGATGGAGCGGGTGGATTGCTGGGTGACGATGATGGAGCGGGTGGATTGCTGGGTG
The DNA here is from genome assembly GCA_029206835.1 of Rana muscosa. NCBI lineage: Eukaryota > Metazoa > Chordata > Amphibia > Anura > Ranidae > Rana > Rana muscosa. Next base: position 4,468,146 of record CM055128.1, read on the forward strand.
ACGATGATGGAGCGGGTGGATTGCTGGGTGACTATGATGGAGCGGGTGGATTGCTGGGTGACGTTGATGGAGCGGGTGGATTGCTGGGTGACGATGATGGAGCGGGTGGATTGCTGGGTGACGTTGATGGAGCGGGTGGATTGCTGGGTGACGTTGATGGAGCGGGTGGATTGCTGGGTGACGTTGATGGAGCGGGTGGATTGCTGGGTGACGTTGATGGAGCGGGTGGATTGCTGGGTGACGTTGATGGAGCGGGTGGATTGCTGGGTGACGATGATGGGGTCGTGTGGATTGCTGGGTGACGATGATGGGGTCGTGTGGATTGCTGGGTGACGTTGATGGGGAGCGGGTGGATTGCTGGGTGACGTTGATGGGGTCGTGTGGATTGCTGGGTGACGTTGATGGGGAGCGGGTGGATTGCTGGGTGACGTTGATGGGGAGCGGGTGGATTGCTGGGTGACGTTGATGGGGAGCGGGTGGATTGCTGGGTGACGTTGATGGGGAGCGGGTGGATTGCTGGGTGACTATGGGAGCGGGTGGATTGCTGGGTGACGTTGATGGGGAGCGGGTGGATTGCTGGGTGACGATGGGGCGGGTGGATTGCTGGGGAGCGGGTGGATTGCTGGGCGACGTTGATGGAGCGGATGGATTGCTGGGTGATGTTGATGGAGCGGGTGGATTGCTGGGTGACGATGGAGCGGGTGGATTGCTGGGTGACGTTGATGGAGCGGGTGGATTGCTGGGTGACGATGATGGAGCGGGTGGATTGCTGGGTGACGTTGATGGGGTCGTGTGGATTGCTGGGTGACGTTGATGGGGTCGTGTGGATTGCTGGGTGACGTTGATGGGGTCGTGTGGATTGCTGGGTGACGTTGATGGGGAGCGGGTGGATTGCTGGGTGACGTTGATGGGGAGCGGGTGGATTGCTGGGTGACGATGGGGCGGGTGGATTGCTGGGGAGCGGGTGGATTGCTGGGCGACGTTGATGGAGCGGATGGATTGCTGGGCGACGTTGATGGGGAGCGAGTGGATTGCTGGGTGACGTGGGTGGATTGCTGGGTGACGTTGATGGAGCGGGTGGATTGCTGGGTGACGATGATGGAGCGGGTGGATTGCTGGGTGACGTTGATGGAGCGGGTGGATTGCTGGGTGACGATGATGGAGCGGGTGGATTGCTGGGTGACGATGATGGAGCGGGTGGATTGCTGGGTGACTATGATGGAGCGGGTGGATTGCTGGGTGACGTTGATGGAGCGGGTGGATTGCTGGGTGACGATGATGGAGCGGGTGGATTGCTGGGTGACGTTGATGGAGCGGGTGGATTGCTGGGTGACGTTGATGGAGCGGGTGGATTGCTGGGTGACGATGATGGAGCGGGTGGATTGCTGGGTGACGATGATGGAGCGGGTGGATTGCTGGGTGACGATGATGGAGCGGGTGGATTGCTGGGTGACGATGATGGAGCGGGTGGATTGCTGGGTGACGATGATGGAGCGGGTGGATTGCTGGGTGACGATGATGGAGCGGGTGGCTTGCTGGGTGACGATTATGGAGCGGGTGGCTTGCTGGGTGACGATGATGGAGCGGGTGGATTGCTGGGTGACGATGATGGAGCGGGTGGATTGCTGGGTGACGATGATTGAGCGGGTGGATTGCTGGGTGACGATGATTGAGCGGGTGGATTGCTGGGTGACGATGATTGAGCGGGTGGATTGCTGGGTGACGATGATTGAGCGGGTGGATTGCTGGGTGACGATGATTGAGCGGGTGGATTGCTGGGTGACGATGATGGAGCGGGTGGATTGCTGGGTGACGTTGATGGAGCGGGTGGATTGCTGGGTGACGTGGGTGGATTGCTGGGTGACGTGGGTGGATTGCTGGGTGACGTTGATGGAGCGGGTGGATTGCTGGGTGACGTTGATGGGGAGCGAGTGGATTGCTGGGTGACGTGGGTGGATTGCTGGGTGACGTTGATGGAGCGGGTGGATTGCTGGGTGACGTTGATGGAGCGGGTGGATTGCTGGGTGACGTTGATGGAGCGGGTGGATTGCTGGGTGACGTTGATGGGGCGGGTGGATTGCTGGGGAGCGGGTGGATTGCTGGGTGACGTTGATGGGGCGGGTGGATTGCTGGGTGACGATGATGGAGCGGGTGGATTGCTGGGTGACGTTGATGGAGCGGGTGGATTGCTGGGTGACGTTGATGGGGCGGGTGGATTGCTGGGGAGCGGGTGGATTGCTGGGTGACGTTGATGGGGCGGGTGGATTGCTGGGTGACGTTGATGGGGCGGGTGGATTGCTGGGTGACGTTGATGGGGCGGGTGGATTGCTGGGTGACGATGATGGAGCGGGTGGATTGCTGGGTGACGTTGATGGGGCGGGTGGATTGCTGGGTGACGTTGATGGGGCGGGTGGATTGCTGGGTGACGTGGGTAGATTGATGGGTGACGTTGATGGAGCGGGTGGATTGCTGGGTGACGTGGGTAGATTGATGGGTGACGTTGATGGAGCGGGTGGATTGCTGGGTGACGTTGATGGAGCGGGTGGATTGCTGGCTGACGATGATGGAGCGGGTGGATTGCTGGATGACGTTGATGGAGCGGGTGGATTGCTGGGTGACGATGATGGAGCGGGTGGATTGCTGGGTGACGTTGATGGAGCGGGTGGATTGCTGGGTGACGTTGATGGAGCGGGTGGATTGCTGGGTGACGTTGATGGAGCGGGTGGATTGCTGGGTGACGTTGATGGAGCGGGTGGATTGCTGGGTGACGTTGATGGAGCGGGTGGATTGCTGGGTGACGTTGATGGAGCGGGTGGATTGCTGGGTGACGTTGATGGAGCGGGTGGATTGCTGGATGACGTTGATGGAGCGGGTGGATTGCTGGGTGACGTTGATGGGGCGGGTGGATTGCTGGGTGACGTGGGTAGATTGATGGGTGACGTTGATGGAGCGGGTGGATTGCTGGGTGACGTTGATGGAGCGGGTGGATTGCTGGGTGACGTTGATGGAGCGGGTGGATTGCTGAATGACTTTGATGGAGCGGGTGGATTGCTGGATGACTTTGATGGAGCGGGTGGATTGCTGGGTGACGTTGATGGGGCGGGTGGATTGCTGGGTGACGTGGGTAGATTGATGGGTGACGTTGATGGAGCGGGTGGATTGCTGGGTGACGTTGATGGAGCGGGTGGATTGCTGGGTGACGTTGATGGAGCGGGTGGATTGCTGGATGACTTTGATGGAGCGGGTGGATTGCTGGATGACTTTGATGGAGCGGGTGGATTGCTGGGTGACGTTGATGGGGCGGGTGGATTGCTGGGTGACGTGGGTAGATTGCTGGGTGACGTTGATGGAGCGGGTGGATTGCTGGGTGACGTTGATGGAGCGGGTGGATTGCTGGGTGACGTTGATGGAGCGGGTGGATTGCTGGATGACTTTGATGGAGCGGGTGGATTGCTGGGTGACGTTGATGGGGCGGGTGGATTGCTGGGTGACGTGGGTAGATTGATGGGTGACGTTGATGGAGCGGGTGGATTGCTGGGTGACGTTGATGGAGCGGGTGGATTGCTGGGTGACGTTGATGGAGCGGGTGGATTGCTGGGTGACGTTGATGGAGCGGGTGGATTGCTGGATGACTTTGATGGAGCGGGTGGATTCCTGGATGACTTTGATGGAGCGGGTGGATTGCTGGGTGACGTTGATGGGGCGGGTGGATTGCTGGGTGACGTGGGTAGATTGCTGGGTGACGTTGATGGAGCGGGTGGATTGCTGGGTGACGTTGATGGAGCGGGTGGATTGCTGGGTGACGTTGATGGAGCGGGTGGATTGCTGGATGACTTTGATGGAGCGGGTGGATTGCTGGATGACTTTGATGGAGCGGGTGGATTGCTGGGTGACGTTGATGGGGCGGGTGGATTGCTGGGTGACGTGGGTAGATTGATGGGTGACGTTGATGGAGCGGGTGGATTGCTGGGTGACGTTGATGGAGCGGGTGGATTGCTGGATGACTTTGATGGAGCGGGTGGATTGCTGGGTGACGTTGATGGGGCGGGTGGATTGCTGGGTGACGTTGATGGGGCGGGTGGATTGCTGGGTGACGTGGGTAGATTGATGGGTGACGTTGATGGAGCGGGTGGATTGCTGGGTGACGTTGATGGAGCGGGTGGATTGCTGGGTGACGATGATGGAGCGGGTGGATTGCTGGGTGACGTTGATGGAGCGGGTGGATTGCTGGGTGACGTTGATGGAGCGGGTGGATTGCTGGGTGACGTTGATGGAGCGGGTGGATTGCTGGGTGACGTTGATGGAGCGGGTGGATTGCTGGGTGACGTTGATGGAGCGGGTGGATTGCTGGGTGACGTTGATGGAGCGGGTGGATTGCTGGGTGACGTTGATGGAGCGGGTGGATTGCTGGGTGACGTTGATGGAGCGGGTGGATTGCTGGGTGATGTTGATGGAGCGGGTGGATTGCTGGATGACTTTGATGGAGCGGGTGGATTGCTGGATGACTTTGATGGAGCGGGTGGATTGCTGGGTGACGTTGATGGGGCGGGTGGATTGCTGGGTGACGTTGATGGGGCGGGTGGATTGCTGGGTGACGTGGGTAGATTGATGGGTGACGTTGATGGAGCGGGTGGATTGCTGGGTGACGTTGATGGAGCGGGTGGATTGCTGGGTGACGATGATGGAGCGGGTGGATTGCTGGGTGACGATGATGGAGCGGGTGGATTGCTGGGTGACGTTGATGGAGCGGGTGGATTGCTGGGTGACGTTGATGGAGCGGGTGGATTGCTGGGTGACGTTGATGGAGCGGGTGGATTGCTGGGTGACGTTGATGGAGCGGGTGGATTGCTGGGTGACGTTGATGGAGCGGGTGGATTGCTGGATGACTTTGATGGAGCGGGTGGATTTCTGGTGCTCGGGTCGGAGTCTGCGTGTTTCTCTCGCTGTATTGTGGATTAATACAAATGTTGTGTGACCACTAAACACTTCCTCTGAGGACAGCCGCCTCCTGCTCAGTGTTGTGCGGTTACAGAGGAAGTAAACACATCCGGGTCTGAGAACTCGCAGCAAAACAATTGCTTTGGCCTTATTTTTGGCTCCAGCTGTTTCTGCTGATCGCTGCCAGACGCTGTAAAAGCTGAAATGTAATGTACAGCTATAATGCCTTCCTTTCTTCTCTCCTGACCAACATGCCGTTAGTTTAATAAATCATTTCATTTTGAAGAAATACTTCTTTTGAGTCCCAGTGGCCAGGGCCGGTGCTACCACTAGGCAAACTAGGCAGCCGCCTAGGGCGCCTGGCCACTGGTGTTCCTACTCTCTTCTCTCTGCAGCAAGCAACTAAGTTTTAGCATCAGCAGGCAGCCGCCGCTTCGTTCGCACATAGTGTCAGAGGTGCAGCGGAGGACTGCGTCTGTCCCGACTCCCGAATGAATGCAAGCAAACATTCATTGCCGGGCGCTGGTGAGGCGGTGTTGCCGGGCGCTGGTGAGGCGGTGTTGCCGGGCGCTGGTGAGGCGGTGTTGCCGGGCGCTGGTGAGGCGGTGTTGCCGGGCGCTGGTGAGGCGGTGTTGGCAGGCGCTGGTGAGGCTGCGTGGCTTAATTTGATGGGCACTTCATTAACCACTTACGGGCCTCCCGCCGACGTTATACATTGCTACTTTGAAGAGGAATACCGTTATGGCTGCAGCTAGCTACCATAACCCCAGTATCCTCTTCAAGAGCGAGCGGTCCGCTTCAAGATAAAAGTGGTCTCTGCGGTGGATTCGCAGCGAGATCACTTTTATTGGCGGCGGCAGAGGGGCCTCCCGCTGCTCTCGCGTGCCCTCCACCGCTTACCGAAACCGCCGGCGGAGGCGATCGGGTCCTTCTGTGTCGGTGGCCTGGAGATGAGTGAGGGGGAAGATGGCCTCCACCCGTCTCCAAATCACTGCAGGGCGGAGGCCACGACAAAACGTCACTTCCGCCCGATGCTCTTAAAGGGCCATTTTATTTTTAAATGATCTTAATTTGTGTTTTTTTGTTTTTATTGCATTTTAGTGTAAATATGAGATGTGACGTCTTTTTGACCCCCCCAGATCTCATATTTCAGAGGACCTGTCTTGCTTTTTTTTCTATTACAAGGGATGTTTACATTTTGTTTTTATAGCTCTCGTGCTATGTACCGTATATACTCGAGTATAAGCCGAGTTTTTCAGCACATTTTATTTGTGCTGAAAATGCCCCCCTCTTCGGCTTATACTCGAGTCACCTTTTTGTACCTGATCTCCTGGATTTGGGGACCCAGTACCAGCCGGTCGTAGGTCTCCTGGACCCCAAACTTGGCACACATGTAGTCCCACGCTTCCTCTACAAGTGTGCAAAGTTTGTTATCCGGAGGACCTACAGCCGAGGAGCGCCGATTTTTCAAAGCCGGACACCCCTTCCATAGACTCCCATGTTAAACGGTAATTTCTCCGGTGACTTTGGGGACCCGGTACTGGCCGGTCGTAGGTCCCCTGGATCCGAAACTTTGCACACGTGTAGCCCCATTTTCCCTCTACAAGTGAGCAAAGTTTGTTGTCTGGGGGGACTATATCGATTTTTCAAAGCCGGGCACCCCTTCCATAGACTCCCATGGACTTCCCATGTTAAACGTCAGTCTAGTCATTGACACAGTGAGGCATGGACATGGGCACAGTGAGGCATGCAGATGGACACCCTAGGCTTATACTCGAGTCAATACGTTTCCCCAGTTTTTTGTGGTAAAATTAGGTGCCTCGGCTTATACTCGAGTATATACGGTATGTATGATGGTTTTATGTCTGTTTTTTCCTTATACCCGTATCTCAATAAACCTCAATTCTTTGAAGTAATTTTTGTATGGTGAGTGAAGTTCCGGAGACATGTGCCACCACAGGGTTGGTTGAGCTACAACAGGTTTTTACTGCAGTACAGTGACTGATGCCAGCCCTCGCATGGCACAGAGGTTGATGGCAGAGGAGGCAAATAGTGGTCGGAGACATGCAACAGGAGGAGCGGGGATTGATGATTTGGAATGGTTCTGATAGGAAATGAAGGCCTGGCTCTGGATAGGTGCTGCAGCTTTGGAGGGTTCTATTAGGAGTAGTGGGCTTCAATACAGGAGGTGGACCTGCTGAAAGTGAGATGGGGGGGGGGGGGTGTTAGGCTGGAGTCCTACATTCCTTTTGGTTGGTTTCGGGTTTGTTGGCAGTAATATATATATATATAATGTGGACGGGGCCTTTCCTTCCCCATTGATTGTTGGGGTTTGAATTGGATGTCTGTTACGTTCCCCACTGTTGTTCCTCTGAAAAGCCTTCACTTCCCTCCTGAACGCTGATCTTCTTCCGGAATAAAGATTTAATATGAAGATAGCGGGGAGCTGCCAGCGAGCAGCCGAGGATTAGCCAGAGCAAGTTTCTTTAATCCAGAATCTTCCGAGGAAACGATTTAATGGAGAGTTTCCACGTACTAATCCTGACCTCTGATTGGCTGCGTTTGCTTGAAGGCCTTCGCAGGGGGAAGAAGACCGCACACCGCAGTCTTAAAAAGCCCCTGAATCTAATATTGCAAAGCTGCGGTGACATTCATGGCTCGATCTGTGATTTTTTTTTTATTTTTTTTCCCAGAACTGAACTTTAATTTTTTAGGCCTCAGTCTTTATGGTACTTGTGGGTATGGAGGGGAGTAGCATGTGACTCGTTCTGTCATCTGGTGATTGGCTCTGTGCTATTACATAGGAGTGGAGTGTACTCAGCCGCCCTGTGTAAGCTCTGAGTAGACCATCTGTGTGGAATTGGGGGGGGGGGGGGTTGTCTCTTCAGTCCTGCTCTTTATAGTACCTTGTTCACATGGGTATACTATAGCGTACGATGGTGATCTGTGCCGCACAAAGATGCATAGGTGTTCCGTGCATCCCTGTCCAGACAGTCCCATTCATTTCAGTTGGGACGCAGCAGCTGCACGGACACGAGCGCTGTTCCCATATTGACAGCTCTGTGGGGGGGCGACCAGGAATGTGCACTATCTGCGCTCGGGGCTGTGCACTCACATGGTTCTTAAAATGGGAGCAGTGGCTGTATCCGTGCTGCTGCTGCTCCATCCCAATTGAAGTGAATGGGACGGTCTGCATGGGGCTGCACACAACACCTATTAGGCCCCGCTCACACCTGAGCAATTTTCTGCATGAACCTTGTAGCTCTAAAATGCTCAACAAGCAAAATCCTATTCATTTCCCTGGCCCCCGTTCACATCTGCAACGTAATATTGCCTGAAGCTCAAAAAGGTACATGAGCTTCTTATTGGCCCCATAGACTTTAATAGAAATGCCGGCCTTGAGCATTTTCTGCTCAAATAGCAGTTCCCCTCCACCCCCCTAATATCCCTTGATATCCTCCCCTCCACCCCCCCTAATATCCTCTCCCCCTCCACCCCTCCCAAATATCCCCTCCCATGCCACCCTCCTTAATATCCCCTCCCACGCCACCCTCCTTAATATCCCCTCCCACGCCACCCTCCTTAATATCCCCTCCCACGCCACCCTCCTTAATATCCCCTCCCACGCCACCCTCCTTAATATCCCCTCCCACGCCACCCTCCTTAATATCCCCTCCCACGCCACCGTCCTTAATATCCCCTCCCACTCCACCCTCCTTAATATCCCCTCCCACGCCACCCTCCTTAATATCCCCTCCCACGCCACCCTCCTTAATATCCCCTCCCACGCCACCCTCCTTAATATCCCCTCCCACGCCACCCTCCTTAATATCCCCTCCCACGCCACCCTCCTTAATATCCCCTCCCACGCCACCCTCCTTAATATCCCCTCCCACGCCACCCTCCTTAATATCCCCTCCCACGCCACCCTCCTTAATATCCCCTCCCACGCCACCCTCCTTAATATCCCCTCCCACGCCACCCTCCTTAATATCCCCTCCCACGCCACCCTCCTTAATATCCCCTCCCCACTCCACCCTCCTTAATATCCCCTCCCCACTCCACCCTCCTTAATATCCCCTCCCCCCTCCTTAATATCCCCTCCCCCCTCCTTAATATCCCCTCCACCCTCCTTAATATCCCCTCCACCCTCCTTAATATCCCCTCCACCCTCCTTAATATCCCCTCCCACGCCACCCTCCTTAATATCCCCTCCCACTCCACCCTCCTTAATATCCCCTCCCCACTCCACCCTCCTTAATATCCCCTCCCCACTCCACCCTCCTTAATATCCCCTCCCCACTCCACCCTCCTTAATATCCCCTCCCCACTCCACCCTCCTTAATATCCCCTCCCCACTCCACCCTCCTTAATATCCCCTCCCCACTCCACCCTCCTTAATATCCCCTCCACCCTCCTTAATATCCCCTCCACCCTCCTTAATATCCCCTCCACCCTCCTTAATATCCCCTCCCCACTCCACCCTCCTTAATATCCCCTCCCCACTCCACCCTCCTTAATATCCCCTCCCCACTCCACCCTCCTTAATATCCCCTCCCCACTCCACCCTCCTTAATATCCCCTCCCCACTCCACCCTCCTTAATATCCCCTCCCCACTCCACCCTCCTTAATATCCCCTCCCCACTCCACCCTCCTTAATATCCCCTCCCCACTCCACCCTCCTTAATATCCCCTCCCCACTCCACCCTCCTTAATATCCCCTCCCCACTCCACCCTCCTTAATATCCCCTCCCCACTCCACCCTCCTTAATATCCCCTCCCAATAATATCCCCCTCCCTCTCCCCAATATCCCCTCCCAATAATATCCCCCTCCCTCTCCCCCCCCCCCAATAATATCCCTCTCCTCCCTCTCCCCCCCCCCAATAATATCCCTCTCCTCCCTCTCCCCCCCCCCCCCCAATAATATCCCTCTCCTCCCTCTCCCCCCCCCCCCCCCAATAATATCCCTCTCCTCCCTCTCCCCTGAGTGCTTGGCTAAACAAAAACACCCGAAGCTGTAAAACTCTTGTAATACACTGAGGCTCCATGTACACTGAAGCTGATAAACTGCAGTTTATTGGCGTTTTGGCATTTTTTTAAAAAGCCCATTAACTGCACTCTGTTAGCCTATGTGTTCATGTACACATAGCGTTTTTTAGCGTTAATGAGTAGTGGAGTTAATGGGCTTTTTTCTGAACGCAAGAAATTTGCGTTCAAAGTGCCGTTTTTCGGGGGGAAAAACGTTGGGAGAAAAAAAGAATAAAAGCTCAAACGCAGGTCGCCAGCGTTTTTTTAGCGTTTTTTGATCCATTGAAAAAAAAAAAAAAAAAAAAAGCTAACACTGAAAAACGCTAAAAAACGCTGATAAAAGCTATATTTTAAAGCGGCTTTTTCTGCCAGAAATCTGGCGTTCAAAACAACCGTTTTTGAGCTTCTGTGTACATGGAGCCATAAAGAGGAAGTAAAGGCATTTAAAAAAAAAAAAAACTGCAAAAGTAAGGCGTAATGAGCTAGTATGCATAGCATACTAGCTCATTATGAATGACTTACCTGAGATCGAAGCCCCCGCAGCGGTCCTTGGTCACCTCCGCCGCCATCTTGCCTCAATGTCCCGGATGTCAGTGTATCGGCGCTGTGATTGGCCGGAGCGGCGTGGACTTCACATGAATGCGCTCGGGCCGGCAAGAGCCCATTCAGAAAACCGGCAATGAAGCCGGCCCGCTAGTGCGCATGCGCGTGACGTCATCGGTGCATCGCTTTATAGTAGATATCTCCTTAACCATGTGGGTTAAGGAGATATTTCTTGCACCTACAGGTAAGCCTTAATCTAGGATCACCTGTAGGTGTAAGTGGGTTTACAAACACTTTAAACCTTGTAAAAAGCTGCAGAAAGGACACCAGTAAAGCGATACATTGAGGTGTGAATGGAGCCTTGGGTTGCATCAAAGCCAGTATTGGTGCCGATACTATAGGAGTGCAAATCCTCTGATGCCTAATCCGATACTTTTCAGTGCCATTTTCACCCATAAAGGAATAGGCCTAAGGTGCAATGCAGAGGATCGCATGCATTTTTTTACAGGAATACATTGCGATTCCTGTCCCAATCGCATGCAAACTCATTTTCGGCAAAGTGCATCCTGCAGTTTCGGGACCAAAATTTTGATTCGATGCTCCTTTCGTATTAAACAATTTCCTCTACTTTACGGATTTTTTTCTTTTTTCTTTTTCTTTTGTGCTTTACTCGGGGAAAATTGGCTGGTGAACAACCTCATTCTCTTTCCTATTCCACTTCAGATCAATAGTCTCTCGGATTGCTTTCTTCCTGCGCTCACTGCAATCAGATTCCTGCCATCAGCTGGGAAATTTCATGCTGCATCTCGGCTGTCAGGAACGGGAGGGATCCATTTGGGGATGGAGAGGCTGGAAGGCGTTGAGCGCCAGAACCAGAACCACGTCCTTCTGTCTGTGAAAACATCTTAAGATCTCGTATGTGAAATGCGCTCATTCCTTTTAACCCCTGGCTGACCGCCACATAGCCGATATACTGGTACAGAGCGGCTGCACTATGCAGAATTGTGTGTGTGTGTGTGTGTGTTTCTGCACTTTTAGGTAAGGGGGTGCATTGCTTCTGCTGTGATTTGCCGCAGCACGTGCCGACCAATGAATTCTGCCGATTGTCGGGAAGATGCACAGGACGGAGCTCTGCCTATGTGAACAAGGCAGAGCTCTGTTCTGATGGAAGGGATGGCTTTTGTGTCCCTGCAAAGCAGGGAATAAAATCCATCACTCCCCTTTTAAGTAAAAGCACCTCACACAAACACTGCCTAGGCACACATTTAACTCTTTGATCGCCCCTGATGTTAAAGTGGATGTAAAGCCACTCTCATCCTTTCTAAACTACTACCATAGTGCTGATCTATAAGGACATAGATGCCTCCTGCATGTATCTTTATCTGTCAAATGTCTCCCCTCTGTCTGTTATGAGAACTGAAATACTGCAGATTCTGTGGGTGGATCTGTTGTCTGGAGGTCGGTGGGAGGAGTTGTGATGTCAGTAGACTCCCCGCCCACTTCTACACTCCCCTTGTCAACATGCATTTTCTCCTGTGTATTCCTTCTGCTATGATCACTAACATCCAGTCAAAATCCAGAAAAGTAACCACATGACTTCAGAAAATGAGTGGGGGTGGGAATTTAAAAATAATGCCTCTCTCAGGCTTAGTGTACGAGATATGTAAATAACCTGTCACTCACAGCAAGGGGGCGGAACGGACAAAAGTTCTCCATTTTGTCCGTTTATCTTACTGGAAAAAGAAAAGAGGATTGCTCAGAGCTGGATTTAACTCTTTGTGGCAAGACTGGGCACAGATGTAGGGCTGGGAAAAAAATCGATTTTTAATCTTGAATCGAGTTTTGAGTTCAAATCGATTCCGATTTGAAGAAAATCGTTTTTTTTTTTTTTTTACTTCAAAGTTTCCATAGCAGGGCTGCAGGGGGCGTATCCGGAATGGCACTGGGCAGCTTTACCCCAATTACATCTATTCGCCGCCGCAGCTGCCGCGAGTAGATGTAATGTAACACGAACTAACCACAAGCCGCCGTCTGCCTACCTGATCAGCGTGTCGTGCAGACAGACGGCGGCCATTACAGTGTTCAAAAGCCGCGCCTCTCGAGTCCTCGTCGTCTGTGATAGGCGGAACACTTCATTTCACAGCAGGCAGTGTTCAGCCTATCACGGACATCCTCTCATCCTCGTCTGTGTTATGAGGATGAGCGGATGTCCATGATAGGCGGAACACTGAATGCTGGGAAATTGAGTGTTCCGCCTATCAGACGAGGAGGAGGCGCGGCTTTTGAATACTGGAATGGCCGCCGGTGTAGCAGTAGAATCCGTATCCCATGAAAATATGCATCAGGTACGGGCACAGTGATTGAGGCACGGGCACAGTGAGGCAATGGGCACAGTAAGGCATGGACACAGTTCAATTCAACTAAGAGTAACCTCAGGATTTTTTGTTGTTTTATTAGCTAAATCCAAATACAGAATTAATAATTTGGATGTTTAACAATCTTTGTTGCACACTGACTTTGCAGTTAGAGAAAGGGTTTGCCTTTGCAATTTTGTTTGTTGATGCACTTCAATTAATATAATAAAAAAAACGAATCGTAATTCGAGTTTTTTATTTAAAAAAAAATCGCAGATTTTTTTGGGGGGGGAAAATCGCCCAGCCCTACACAGATGATAGGAAATCTTATACTCTACATTGTGACAGCAAACAAAAAAAAACTTTCGGGTTTGCATCACTTTAACCCCTTCCCCAGCCAGTACAGTGACACTGATCACTGTATTGGTGTCACTGGTCCCCAAAAAGTGTCAGATGTCTGCTGCCATATCACAGTCCCACTATAAGTCGCTGATCGCCACTATTACTAGTAAAAAATAAATATAAACAAAAATATCCCATAGTTTGTAGACGCTATAACTTTTGTGCAAAGCAATAAATATACGCGTATTGGATTTTTTTATTTTATTTTTTTTTTACCAAAAATCTATCAGAATACATATACATTGATGAAGAAATTCGATTTTTTTTTTTTTCAATTTGTTTCATTGGATGTTTTATAGCAGGAAGTAATTTTTTTTCCATAATGGTCAGCCTTTTTTTTCTTTTCTTATTTAGTGTCCATGGTCCCCACAAAGTGTCAGTTTGTGTCAGATTGTCCACTGCAATATCACAGTCCCACTATAAGTTGCTGATCGCCGCCATTAAAAAAAAAAAAAAAAATTCCAGTATATATCCCTTACTTTGTAGACACGATGACCTTTGCGCAAACCAATCCCTTTATTGGGATTTTCTTTTTTTATTGGATGTGTTTTTATAGCAAAAATGTATTTTTTTATTTTTTTTAACATTGTCAGTATTTTTTTTTTGTTTATAGTGCAAAATCTAAAAAACACAGTTGATCAAATGCCACCAAAAGAAATCTCTATTTGTGGGGAAAAGATTACCGTATATACTCGAGTATTAGCCGAGTTTTTCAGCACATTTTTTGGTGCTGAAAATGCCTCGGCTTATACTTAAGTCACCTTTTTGCGCCTGATCTCCTGGACTTTGGGGACCCGGTACTGGCCGGTCGTAGGTCTCCTGGACCCCAAACTTGGCACACTTGTAGCCCCACTCCTTATCTACAAGTGTGCAAAGTTTGTTGTCTGGGGGACCTACGGCCGGGAGCACTGATTTTTTCAAAGCCGGACTCCCCTTCCATAGACTCCCATGTTAAACTGTAATTTCTCCGGTGATTTTGGGGACCCGGTACTGGCCGGCTCGTAGTTCCCCTGGACCCGAAACTTGGCACACATGTAGTCCCATTTCTCCTCTACAAGTGTGCAAAGCTTTTTGTCTGGGGGACCTACGGCCGGGGAGCACCGATTTTTATTTTTTTCAAAGCCGGGCACCCCTTCCATAGACTCTCTCATGTTAAACGTCAGTCTAGTCACATAGCGCCGGAGATCAGGAAGGGAGATTGGGCACAGCGAGGCATGTACACAGTGACAGTGAGGCATGGGCACAGCGAGGCATGCAGATGGACACCCTAGGCTTATACTCAAGTCAATAAGTTGTCCCAGTTTTTGGGGTAAAATTAGGTGCCTCGGCTTATATTCAGGTCGGCTTATACTCGAGTATATACGGTACATACATTTCTTTTGGGTACAGCGTTGCATAACTGCGCAATTGTCAAAGTAACGCAGGGCTGTATTGCAAAAATGGCCTGGTCATAAAGGGGGGGGGGGGGTTAAATCTTCCGGAGGGCAAGTGCTAAAGCCCTAGATCAAATGTTGCGTTTTTTTTCCTCCCTTAAGTGCAACTAAACATGCTCAAGGGATAAGTGTTCTGTCAAAGTGCACGTACCATTTTTTTTTTGCCTCCCTGAACTAATCCAGTCCCTCCTCCGTAGATATAAAGTTTTGCAATCGTGCCCCCAGGTTCTACTTCTTCCCCCCCCTCCCCCCATCCTGCATCGATCGATGGATGTTCTGGACACTGGCCAGTCCTGCACAGTAGTTTCCTATATTGTTGAATAGGACTTTATCCCGAAGTAGGAGATGCTGGAGCGAGTGACCCCTATGGGAAGTTGCTGTGCATGCGTGGCCAGCCCACCTCCTCTACCAGGATGTAAACAAAGAGCGAAGCCCATGGATATAATTCTAAGCATGGATCTGGGAAAAGGAGAAGTGCCCTGTGCAGTGGGGGACTTTTATTTCACTTACTATGCAGAGAATTTTAGGAAGATTATATAGAGATTTTGGGTAGTTCTCCTTCCGTTCGTTATTTTTGTATGCATGTAATTGAAGTGAAGGGCATGCTACATTCACCTGCATTCCCACCCTTTGCTCTGTTCATGTGATCTAATGAGCCTCTATATCGGGCGAATGCTGAGCAAGTAACGGGTCGGCTCATCCTGCATGTGCAGAGAGGGGGGGGGGGGTGGATCGTATTCCTGCAGGCCTCTCTGGCATTTTCCATTCTAGGATTAACCCATCTGACTTTCTAATACGGCAAATAAGTCCGTGACCCCCCCCCCCCCCCCCCACACACAAATTCACTGAAGGAATATTTTGAAGGCTGCGGTGTTGATCGGTGGGCTCTGGCACCTCTATCTGGTTGTCAGCTGTCATTGGCTGGGCAGTTTGCAGCCAGGATGGGGGTGTGACGCCTGACTTCTGCCTCTGTTCACACATTGCCGATCTGCTGCGAGACCAATTTAACTGCCCCCTATCCAGACAAACTGAATTTCTATAGTAAAGAATTTTATATGAAGCCGGCAGTATTTGTTTAAAAAAAAAGTGTCCGCTCACCTTGCCTACTACACAATGCCGAACACCTGTGTGATCCTGAGAAGTTTGTGTGACATTTGCGCCAGAAATTACACTTCTTGGATTGTCAAATTCCTAGGGCCCCTCGCAGCATTCACTGGCTCCTCCAGCTGATCTTCATGATTTATAGAATACATTAGTGATGTGCACCCCTGAACCCGGCACCCTCTGCGTAGCGCACCCCCTGAACCCGGCACCCTCTGCGTAGCGCACCCCCTGAACCCGGCACCCTCTGCGTAGCGCACCCCCTGAACCCGGCACCCTCTGCGTAGCGCACCCCCTGAACCCGGCACCCTCTGCGTAGCGCACCCCCTGAACCCGGCACCCTCTGCGTAGCGCACCCCCTGAACCCGGCACCCTCTGCGTAGCGCACCCCATGAACCCGGCAGCCTCTGCGTAGCGCACCCCCTGAACCCGGCAGCCTCTGCGTAGCGCACCCCCTGAACCCGGCACCCTCTGCGTAGCGCACCCCCTGAACCCGGCACCCTCTGCGTAGCGCACCCCTGAACCTGGTGACCCTGTATGTAGCCTGCTCCTGGGGCCTGCATGCTATACCTAATGGACGCCAGCTACAACTGGCCCTTTCAGGACTACCATACTGCTGATGCGGCCCACAATGAAATTGAGTGACACCTCTGCTGTGGAGTGTAGATATGTTTTGTACACAAGGTGAATGTAGAAGACAAGTATGTATGATACATAACACAAGCTGATGTGCCAGCAGACTTGATCCCGAGTTGTGTATTGTGAGGTTTTGTGTTGGCAGTGTGCCCGTTGTGTACATACAGTATACAGGCCAAATACCATCACTGCTCTCACCCTGTAAGGCCTTTGGTCTATTTTGGCTGCAGGCTGTCGCTGGGCAGTTTTCCTCGCACATTGCCAAAGTCTGAGCTAGATTAATGCCCCGGGTTATTTTCACTTCATACTGGCCCGCTGCCATATTGTGAGCTCGTCTACATTGCAACCGCATAGTTCGAAAGAAGAAAAATATTGGCCGTGTTCAACTTCGTTCAAATGAATAAAATGAAATTAACCCTCACACCTAGAATGCCAGGCAAGAGCAAATGAGGGAGAATGTCGATGCCCTCCTCGCCCGAGCACGGCGATGGGATCATTTCTTCTCAAATATGGAGGCTGCCAGCCCTGGTCATCATTGACCATTTGGCTTAAGTACTTTTAGTCACTGGCCTGCAGCAATTGTAAATTATAACCTGCGTAATTTTTTGTTCTTTTTTAGTCGGTTGCTAAGCTCAGGATCAGTAATAACAGCTTCAGTAGTCTCTGTACAGGTATTTTTAATGTACTTTGCTGTCCAGTCTTTTTATTGTGCTCTCTGTACCAACGCATGGGTGTGACCGCGATCCAGCAGGGAGCGGATTCATTGGTACAATGCAAGAGCCACCAATTTCTGGAACGTCCACGTTTGCTTTAGGAGGACCATACTAGATTCCACTGAGCCATTTTTAGGCGCTTCCGGTCTTCTTCAGTTGTCAGTATGTGAACACTTGTGCCTGCAGTTCCTTCCATACTTTGTCTATAGAGGTCTGGATGGGTGACGGACCACGTTTAAACTTTGCGGCGTCCCTGTCCTGGTGGCGGCGTCCCTGTCCTGGTGGCTGCAGTTGTGTATTATAGATCTACAGAAATCCCTGTTAGGCCTCAGCCTTGTCCTGGGTGGTTATGTCCGTTAAGTGTTTGCTCTTCCTTGATATTTAATGTGATGTTTTTGTTATTGTACTGAACCCCATTTCTCTTTTTTCCACAGATGCACCTTCAGGTTTCCCAGCACAAATATCAAGATCACGTTTACTGCGCTCTCACGTGACAAGAAAGAGAAGCAGGAAGCCCCTGAGTCCCCCATCAAACCAGTGCAGCCGCAGATCTCCCCCCTGACCATAAACATTCCAGAGAACATAGCTCACCTAATCAGCCCCCTGCCTTCCCCGACCGGAACCATAAGGTGAGGAGGATTCTACCTGTCTTCTCATTTACAAGTTTTTGTATTAAAGTACCTGAAATGACCAATGACAGTCCTTGCTGTGCTGTAGTGGGCGGTGTTGAGCGGTTTGTTATTGCTACTCATGTTGCAGCTCTCTAGAAATCTCTAGATAGCAGCTGTGAAAACTTTGTATAAAAATACTTTATCTGCAAAAGTCAGATGACTGTAGGGACTGTAGACGGCTTGAACCAGCTGCTGACACATGCTGGGCTTTCCAAAACCACATACCTAATCCCTGTATACACCTGTGCACCCCCCACTTTTTTTTTTTTTTTTGCAACAAAGCTGTGATGAAGGGGGTGTGTTCTGACCCCCAAAACACTTTGGTTGTGTAATTAGATCTTTTATTCTTGTTTTGGAAAATAATTTTCAGGACGATCAACTTCCTGTGCAGAACTTCAGACTTACACTGCTCACATATGCTCTTAGATTTTTTTATTCTTTCGTACAGCAGGCTGAACATAAACTAGCAAAGTTTCCTCACCAATATAGGATATGGAGGGGAAAAAGAGAAAGTGATTATACTTCAATATAACATGGAGATCAGCTTTCATCTGGTGCCAAATTTAATTTATTTAGATATCTTTTTTTACTTCCTGTTGCATCTTCAGGACAGGAAATGATGGGAAATCTTCTCTACGTGTCACAAAAGAAATCCCTTTTACCTTTCTATCCAAGCGAAGGGGGGGAAAAAAGTCTACACACAAAACACGAATACTCACAGCTTTATTTTACTTTAACCATAGCACACATGTCAGTTAAGGTTGGAGCTGTGAGTTCGGTTTGATTTCTGCTGGGGACCATTGAGGCGAAGAACACAGCAGAGTACAGGACTGGCCTTTCATCATGTTCCAGTTATTTCCTCTTTTTTATTTTGTTTCTTCTAATCTAAACACAGACTGTTATACTTTCCTGGGATAAGGATCCAATAAACAAAGCAATCGCCTGAGTCAGCCATTGCCATCCGTGGGTGGCCTTCATTTAAAGACACATTCTCCCTAAAAAAAAAAAAAGTCCCGTTGTAGTGCCACCAATGTGTGTTGTGATGAATGTATTCTGTATTTCCAGCTGCAAAGGTTGACATTGGATCTTCAGTGTGACCTCAAATGTATGTATGTGTGTATATATAATACACACCCCCTGTATACAGTGTGTGTGTATATCTCTCTCTCCCTGTATACAGTATATATACACATACACACCCCTGTATACTGTGTGTGTGTGTGTATATATATGTGTGTGTGTGTGTGTGTGTATGTATGTATGTATGTATGTATATATATACACACACACACACACACACACACACACACCTGTATACAGTATATATACACATACACACCCCTGTATATTATATACATCTATCCCTGTATGCAGTATATACATATATCCATACATACATCCTCAAAATCTGGGATGACGCCCTCGAAGCTGCAGATGACGGAGAATCATGTCTTCTGGTACTGCTGGACCTCAGTGCAGCGTTCGACACCGTAGACCACAAAACTCTACTCATCCGCCTTGAAGTAGCAGTAGTCGCAGACCCTGACCTACCCTGGTTCGCATCCTTCCTAGATAATCATTCCCAGACCGTAAAACTAGGAGTCTTCACCTCTGAAACTCGCGCAATTTCTTGCGGAGTCCCTCAAGGATCACCCCTGTCACCCGTGCTCTTTAACCACTTCCCGCCCAGTCAATAGCATATTGACGTCCGGGAAGTGGTTCTGTTATCCACATATGACGTCCTGCAGGATAACAGCCGCCACGCGCCCGGGAGGCGCGCATTGCGGCGATCGGTGGAGCGGTGTGTCAGTCTGACACACCGCTACACTGATCATGGTAAAGAGCCTCCGGCGGAGGCTTTTTATCACGATGTAAACAGGAAGAGACGTTGATCGGCTCTTCCTCACTCGCGTCTGACAGATGCGAGTAGAGGAGAGCCGATCGGCGGCTCTCCTGACAGGGGGGGTTCGCGCTGATTGTTTATCAGCGCAGCGCCCCCTCGGATACCCACACTGGATCACCAGAGAAGCCCCCCAGGACCACCAGGGAAGCCCCAAGCATGTGAATGGCCCCATGGCCATCCACATGTAGTAAAAAAAAAAAAACATAACAAAAATATGCCAATCAGTGCCCACAAATGGGCACTGACTGGCACTACCACAATGTGTGGTGGCTGGCATTGCTGGGCATCAGTGTCCATCAGTGCCACTTACTAGTGTCCATCAGTACCCATAAGTGCCCACCTATCAGTGCCACCCATAAGTGCCCATCAGTGCCGCCTATCAGTGCCACCTCATCGGTGCCCGTCAGTGCTGCCTTATCAGTGCCCGTCATTGAAGTAGAAAAGGTACTTGTTTACAAAAAAAATTAACAGAAACAAAGAAAAACGTAGTTTTTTTTCAAAATTTTCGTTTTTTTTTTTTATTTGTTGTGCAAAAAATAAAAATCGCAGAGGCGATCAAATACCACTGAAAGAAAGCTCTATTTAAAAAATTTGTTTGGGTACAGTGTAGCATGACCACGCAATTGTCATTCAAATTGCGACAGCGCTGAAAGCTCAAAATTGGCTTGGGCAGGAAGCTGTATAAGTGCATGGTATTGAAGTGGTTAACATCTACCTCCGCCCGCTCCTCAAAATCATCAGCAAACAGGATTTGTGCTACCGCTCATACGCGGACGACACCCAACTCTACTTTCGTATCACCGGGAAAAAAGACCAATATCACGGATTGGAAAATTGCCTCACACTGATCGATGATTGGATGACGGAGAGTTCCCTCAAACTCAATGGATCCAAAACAGAACTTCTCCACGCAAACAAAAAGACTCTTTATATCCATTTTATGTGAGAGAATGACATTTTCACTATATATAGCCTTGTGGGTGGAGAATACACACATTTAAAGAGGAGTAACTTCACTTTTATTGAGAGGGAAAAAAAAAAAAACACACTCCCCTCCAGTGACCCGTGTACATTGCAGGGATTTTAACAAACTTTGTTGCCAATTCCCAATTTTCTTTTTTTATATTTATTGTGTCCATGTGAATCTAATGGGAGTGATTTCATAATTATCAGCTGCTGCACCTGCTGGGCTCTGAGGACAGTGGCAGGGTCTGCGTCCCTTTAGATATGCTTTCCCTTTAGGCCCCTTTCACATGGGTGATCCATTCAGGTCCACCTGTCAGTCATTCAGGTGGACCTGATCGGATGGTCCATTCACTTACCGACCCAAAAAAAAATGGTTTACTGGGATTACGCCAGTAATTTTTTATTAAATTTTTTCCAGTTGGTGATTGGCTTTTTCATGAAAAGCGGTCCAGGTGGCTAACTTTGCTGCTGGAGCACTTTCAGAAGCAGCGGGAGGGGCTGTAATGGTAACAACGCCATTTTATTCTCCTGGGCCTCTGCTAAAATGTGTGTGTGTGTGTGTGTATATGTGTGTGTGTGTGTATATGTGTGTGTGTGTGTATATAATGTGTGTGTGTGTGTATATAATGTGTGTGTGTGTGTATATAATGTGTGTGTGTATATGTGTGTGTGTGTGTGTGTGTGTGTGTATATAATGTGTGTGTGTATATAATGTGTGTGTGTATATGTGTGTGTGTATATGTGTGTGTGTGTGTATATATGTGTGTGTGTGTATATAATGTGTGTGTATATAATGTGTGTGTATATAATGTGTGTGTATATAATGTGTGTGTGTGTATATAGTGTGTGTATATAATGTGTGTGTGTATATAGTGTGTGTGTGTGTGTGTGTATATAATGTGTGTGTGTATATAATGTGTGTGTGTGTGTGTGTGTGTGTGTGTGTGTGTGTGTATATAATGTGTGTGTGTATATAATGTGTGTGTGTATATAATGTGTGTGTGTGTGTATATAATGTGTGTGTGTGTATATAGTGTGTGTATATAATGTGTGTGTGTGTATATAATGTGTGTGTGTGTGTGTATATAATGTGTGTGTGTGTATATAGTGTGTGTGTATATAATGTGTGTGTGTGTGTGTGTGTGTGTGTGTATATAATGTGTGTGTGTATATAATGTGTGTGTGTGTATATAGTGTGTGTGTGTGTGTGTGTGTATGTTTTAATTTTTCTAGCAAAAATACAAATTTAAACCTGTTAGTGCCAGAAAAGGCTTGGTTGGCAAGTGGATATGGTCCGGCGGGTGTAAACGGACGTGTGTGTTTTTTTTTTATTTATTTTTTACATTTTACCATTTCTGTATACCCTCTGTGTACAGAACACCTCCAGGTTGTATATTTGCCTTTTACAGAAAATTAGAGCTGCAGATTGAAAAAGGGACGTTTAAAAAAATAAAAAAAAATTACTTGTGTAGCAACTGTATACACTTATGTAAATGTTATTTATGTTTTACAACAAAAGTGGAGTTGCCCTTTAAGTGTGTAAATCTCTTTATTGTGGGAGGGGTTGGAGACCGTTTAGTGTGGGAAATATCACCATTGTGGGAGGGACAAACATAAACTACTTGGGGGGAAATCTCATTATTGTGGGAGGGGTAGAGAGACACCATTGTGGGAGGGGCAGGGACACAAACTACTGCAGGAAAGCTCCTCATTGTGGGAGGGGCAGACATAAAGTACTGGAGGGAAATCTTATTGTGGGAGGGGTAAGCATAAATTGAGGAAATCTCATTATTGTGGGAGGGGCAGAGACACAAACTAGTGCAAGGAAATCTCCCCATCATGGGAGGGGCAGAGACAAACTACTGCAGGAAATCTCCCCATTGTGGGAGGGGCAGAGACACAAACTACTGCAGGAAATCTCCCCATTGTGGGAGGGGCAGAGACATAAACTACTGCAGGGAAATCTCCTCATTGTGGGAGGGGCAGAGACACAAACTACTGCAGGAAATCTCCCCATTGTGGGAGGGGCAGAGACACAAACTACTGCAGGAAATCTCCCCATTGTGGGAGGGGCAGAGACACAAACTACTGCAGGAAATCTCCCCATTGTGGGAGGGGCAGAGACACAAACTACTGCAGGAAATCTCACCATTGTGGGAGGGGCAGAGACACAAACTACTGCAGGAAATCTCCCCATTGTGGGAGGGGCAGAGACACAAACTACTGCAGGAAATCTCCCCATTGTAGGAGGGGCAGAGACACAAACTACTGCAGGAAATCTCACCATTGTGGGAGGGGCAGAGACATAAACTACTGCAGGGAAATCTCCTCATTGTGGGAGGGGCAGAGACACAAACTACTGCAGGAAATCTCCCCATTGTGGGAGGGGCAGAGACATAAACTACTGCAGGGAAATCTCCTCATTGTGGGAGGGGCAGAGACACAAACTACTGCAGGAAATCTCCCCATTGTGGGAGGGGCAGAGACACAAACTACTGCAGGAAATCTCCCCATTGTGGGAGGGGCAGAGACACAAACTACTGCAGGAAATCTCACCATTGTGGGAGGGGCAGAGACACAAACTACTGCAGGAAATCTCCCCATTGTGGGAGGGGCAGAGACATAAACTACTGCAGGGAAATCTCCTCATTGTGGGAGGGGCAGAGACACAAACTACTGCAGGGAAATCTCCTCATTGTGGGAGGGGCAGAGACGCAAACGACTGCAGGGAAATCTCCTCATTGTGGGAGGGGCAGACATAAATTGAGGAAATCTCATATAGTGGGTGGGGCTGAGACAAATTGCTGCACAGGAAGAGAAACTGCTGTGGGAAACTCTCGCCATTGTAGGAGGATAAAAGACATGGTGAGCTTTCTCTATGGTAGTTTGTATCTGTCCCACAATGATGAGTTTCCTGCTGTAGTGTGTCTCTGCCCCTCCCACATTGGTGAGATTTCCCCATAGTAGATTGTCTCCTCATACTACAGTTTGAGGGCCCATTTACACCGTTTTTCCCACAATTCAGAAGAAATGACATCACACCCATGCACTGTAACCCGTGTTACTACAAACAGGTGTAAACAGTTCATGTATGTATTGCAGATGTCCATTTTAGAGTTGATTGGAGTTCCTTTTTTTTCCCCAATCAAATACTTTTTTTTTTTTTCATTGTACAACAAACTCCAAAACACATCATTTCCCACAAATACCCCCCCAAACAAGAGGGGGAAAAAGTTCACTTTTAACAATTATTCAGGTAGTGATGTTTAGTTCATGGAATATTTCTCTCCCTTTCTCCATTCAGCGCTGCAAACTCTTGCCCCTCTAGCCCCCGTGGTGCCGGCTCATCTGGGTATAAAATGGGCCGGGTTATACCCGCAGACCTGATCTCCGACAATTCCCAATTGGAGAATGACAAAGAAGCTTCAGGCGGAGACAGTCCCAAGGTAACGTCTTATCTTTGCTTTTCCCGTCCAGTGTGTGTGTGTGTGTGTGTGTGTGTGTGTGTGTGTGTACCCCTCATTACATGTGATGACTGATCCCAGTGTGTACCCCTCATTACACGTGATGACTGATCCCAGTGTGTGTGTACCCCTCATTACATGTGCTGACTGACCCCAGTGTGTGTACCCCTCATTACATGTGCTGACTGCCCCCAGTGTGTGTGTGTGTGTGTGTACCCCTCATTACACGTGCTGACTGATCCCAGTGTGTGTGTGTACCCATCATTATTACATGTGCTGACTAACCCCAGTGTGTGTGTGTGTGTGTGTGTGTGTACCCCTCATTATTACATATGCTGACTGATCCCAGTGTGTACCCCTCATTATTACATGTGCTGACTGATCCCAGTGTGTACCCCTCATTATTACATGTGCTGACTGATCCCAGTGTGTGTACCCCTCATTACACGTGCTGACTGATCCCAGTGTGTGTGTGTACCCATCATTATTACATGTGCTGACTGATCCCAGTGTGTACCCCTCATTATTACATGTGCTGACTGATCCCAGTGTGTACCCCTCATTACACGTGCTGACTGATCCCAGTGTGTGTGTGTACCCATCATTATTACATGTGCTGACTAACCCCAGTGTGTGTGTGTGTGTACCCCTCATTATTACATATGCTGACTGATCCCAGTGTGTACCCCTCATTATTACATGTGCTGACTGATCCCAGTGTGTGTACCCCTCGTTATTACATGTGCTGACTGATCCCAGTGTGTGTACCCCTCATTATTACATGTGCTGACTGACCCCAGTGTGTGTACCCCTTATTACATGTGCTGACTGACCCCAGTGTGTGTGTGTACCCCTCATTATTACACGTGCTGACTGATCCCACTGTGTACCCCTCATTATTACACGTACTGACTGATCCCAGTGTGTACCCCTCATTATTACACGTACTGACTGATCCCAGTGTGTGTACCCCTCATTATTACACGTGCTGACTGATCCCAGTGTGTACCCCTCATTATTACACGTGCTGACTGACCCCAGTATGTGTACCCCTCATTATTACATGTGCTGACTGATCCCAGTGTGTGTACCCCTCATTATTACATGTGCTGACTGATCCCAGTGTGTACCCCTCATTATTACATGTGCTGACTGATCCCAGTGTGTGTGTACCCCTCATTATTACATGTGCTGATTGACCCCAGTGTGTGTGTACCCCTCATTATTACACGTGCTGACTGATCCCACTGTGTACCCCTCATTATTACACGTACTGACTGATCCCAGTGTGTACCCCTCATTATTACACGTACTGACTGATCCCAGTGTGTACCCCTCATTATTACACGTGCTGACTGATCCCAGTGTGTGTACCCCTCATTATTACACGTGCTGACTGATCCCAGTGTGTGTACCCCTCATTATTACACGTGCTGACTGATCCCAGTGTGTGTACC
>CM055128.1:4498756-4532166 GCA_029206835.1 Rana muscosa
GTGGTTCAGTAATGAAAGTCAGGAAAATGCGATGTTTTTTTTTTTTTTTTTTTTTTTTTAAATCTGTGTTGGCGAGAGCCCAGCCAAAATAAGTGAGGTCAGTGAGGAAGTGATGTCATGTCCTTTATTAGTGTCCAGCTTGTGAGTGTTCAACCGCAGTGTGGAGGCGATTCGTTTCCTCTCCGTCTGCCTTATTAGTAACTATGCTCCACTTTAAGAACACAAATATAGGTTTATTTTTTTTTATTTTTTTTTACCTAAATGCATTATCTGCATCAAGTTAAACGCCCCACTACTTTCCCCCCCTCCCCCCCCCCCCTCCATACACCTAACCCACCTCCATGTCCACTCTGCAGCGTCGCTCCCCTTCTTTCATAGGAGAAACTGAGGGCATATAGGGAGAGCCATAGGCACCTGCTGCGGTCCTAATACTGTAAGGAGGGAGCAGTGGTGTGGCTCATCCAAGCGCTGTGTGTCTATGGCATCAGACGGGATCTCCTATGTGTGCCTCAAGCACCTGGCTTGCTATAGGATGCACCCAAAGAGGGGGAGGAGCCAGCAACTTAGGTGAGTACTGCGAGAAGAGGGACAGAGTGCCGTTTCTGTGCAATGTGGCCATAGTGTACAGAGCAGAGACGTGTCGTAAAGTCTCAGTTTTTCATCCCTTTATGACTACAATGTCCCCATCTTCTGATGGCTCCTTCCAGCAGGATAATGCACCATGTCACAAAGCTCCAATCATCTCACCACTGGACAATGAGGTCACTGGACTCCAATGGCCTCCACACATCTCATCCAATAGAGAACCTTTGGGATGTGGTGGAACGGGAAATTGGCATTATGGATGGGCAGCCGACGAATCTGCAGCAACTGTGTGATGTTATCAGGTCACTATGGAGCAAAATCTCTGAGGAACGTTTCCAACACCTTGTTGTGTCTATGCCACCAAGAATGAAGGCCAAAGGGGGTCCAACCCGCTACTAGCAAGGGGGACCTAATAAAGGGGGTCCAACCCGCTACTAGCAAGAGGACCTAATAAAGGGGGTCCAACCCGCTACTAGCAAGAGGACCTAATAAAGGGGGTCCAACCCGCTACTAGCAAGGGGGACCTAATGAAGGGGGTCCAACCCGCTACTATCAAGGAGGACCTAATAAAGGGGGGGCCAACCTGCTACTAGCAAGGGGGACCTAATAAAGGGGGTCCAACCCGCTACTAGCAAGGGGGACCTAATAAAGGGTGTCCAACTTGCTACTAGCAAGGGGGACCTAATAAAGGGGGTCCAACCCGCTACCAGCAAGGGGGACCTAATAAAGGGTGTCCAACCCGCTACTAGCAAGGGGGACCTAATAAAGGGGGTCCAACCCGCTACTAGCAAGGGGGACCTAATAAAGGGGGTCCAACCCGCTACTAGCAAGGGGGACCTAATAAAGGGGGTCCAACCCGCTACTAGCAAGGGGGACCTAATAAAGGGGGTCCAACCCGCTACTAGCAAGGGGGACCTAATAAAGGGGGTCCAACCCGCTACTAGCAAGGGGGACCTAATAAAGGGGGTCCAACCCGCTACTAGCAAGGGGGACCTAATAAAGTGGCCAGTGTGTATATATGGACAGCCGATGGCAAGGAAGTCAACTCCAGACAAGGGGACAGACAAAACAAGATGTCAGCATGCTGAGAGCGATGTGGAAAGTTGGCGACTTTCACCTTTGTGGCAGCCTCACCGTCTGTTTCCTTTTACTCTGGAAATCTCTATAGTCTGTCCTGTGTAGAGCCGCAGCGGGGTGAGATGACACTCGCGTGCCACGGATTGCCACGAGGGTTTATTTTGGCTGAAGGTGTGCTCGATTGATATCAGTCTGTGTGAATACACGTGTTCCTTCCTAAGCTGACTCGGCAGTCCGCTTTCATCATGCTGCTTATCGGCACATCATACATCTATTATCAGGTCTGGGGGGCTTAATGCACTTACCGGGGTACATTTCTTTAGGCTGTAAGTGACATCAGAATATAAAAAGATCAGTACGTGATAAAAACACGATGTCGGATTTTCACATCGCTGTTCTGCGCTAAACCTGATCCTCCCGCAGGAGGCCGGAGCCCCTTCCTACCCGTCATCTTGTTGTAGCCTCACCTTCTCCCATGACTTCTGGCTTTGTTAATGGGGAGCGGCTGGATTTGTCAGTAATGTGTCTGGTCAGTCTGACATTGGCCAGATGTGATTGCAGGGGGGGGGGGGGGGGGGAGAGATTTTAGCTTCTCATCCTAGCAGTGTGACTGCTCAGAACTGAAAACGGTGTCCACCATTTTCAATGTAAATGGCTCAGTGATCTCTGTACAGCACTGCGGTATATGTCAGAGCTATATAAATGTATAATAGTGTGGGGGGAGGGGGCATTAGAGTGTAAGCTCTTCTGGTGCAGAGACGGACAGACTCGGCATTCTCTTTACTGCACTTTTTCTAAGTGTATGTTTAATGATTTCTCACATGGATGTTGCTTTCCAAAATAATTGTCGTCTTTTTGTGTTTTTAGAATTCTATCCGTCACAACCTTTCTCTCAACCGGTATTTTATCAAAGTCCCCCGATCCCAGGAGGAGCCCGGGAAAGGATCCTTCTGGAGGATAGACCCAGCCTCCGAGAGCAAACTTATAGAGCAAGCTTTTAGAAAACGAAGGCCCCGGGGTGTGCCGTGTTTCAGGACGCCCTTAGGACCCCTTTCCTCAAGGTAAGAAGTGGACATCCTTCCTACAAACAACACGCTTCTAGGCCTGTTTATGGAATGTCGCACAATGCTTAATATCCTGCCTTGTATATAACTGTGTACAGTTCAGCATCCGAAGACTCTTTATATCCCCCGCACTGTGTGCCCGTGGAGACGTCCAGAGTTTTTTGTTCTTATGCCATTCATAAAGAGAAGAGAAACACCATTCACTCTCTTTAAGCATCACTTCAAAACTTCAATATGGGAAGCCAATGCATTTGCTGATCCCAGTCTGTAAATCTCCTGCCGCTATCTAAACACAAACTACACGACTTTGCCCCATTCTGTACGTGACAATATAATAGGTCTCAGATCCTACCAGAAAACAGGGAAATAATTTGTAATGTACAGCAGTATACAGAGTGATGATTATAGAGGGGCAGCTTGCTCATTAGCGAGATATCGGTGACGGCACTGAGACAATATATGTACATTAACAAAGCCTATCCATCACTAGAGACCAGTGACATCACCGAGACCCTTCATTTTTTTGAGAACACAGCCTATCCATCACTAGAGACCAGTGACATCACCGAGACCCTTCATATTCATGAGTACACAGCCTATCCATCACTAAAGACCAGTGACATCACAGAGACCCTTCATATTCATGAGAACACAGCCTATCCATCACTAGAGACCAGTGACATCACCGAGACCCTTCATTTTTTTGAGAACACAGCCTATCCATCACTAGAGACCAGTGACATCACCGAGACCCTTCATATTCATGAGAACACAACCTATCCATCACTAGAGACCAGTGACATCACCGAGACCCTTCATATTCATGAGAACACAGCCTGTCCATCACTAGAGACCAGTGACATCACAGAGACCCTTCATATTCATGAGAACACAACCTATCCATCACTAGAGACCAGTGACATCACAGAGACCCTTCATATTCATGAGAACACAGCCTATCCATCACTAGAGACCAGTGACATCACCGAGACCCTTCATATTCATGAGAACACAACCTATCCATCACTAGAGACCAGTGACATCACAGAGACCCTTCATATTCATGAGAACACAGCCTATCCATCACTAGAGACCAGTGACATCACAGAGACCCTTCATATTCATGAGAACACAGCCTATCCATCACTAGAGACCAGTGACATCACAGAGACCCTTCATATTCATGAGAACACAGCCTATCCATCACTAGAGACCAGTGACATCACAGAGACCCTTCATATTCATGAGAACACAGCCTATCCATCACTAGAGACCAGTGACATCACCGAGACCCTTCATATTCATGAGAACACAGCCTATCCATCACTAGAGACCAGTGACATCACAGAGACCCTTCATATTCATGAGAACACAGCCTATCCAATCACTAGAGACCAGTGACATCACCGAGACCCTTCATATTCATGAGAACACAGCCTATCCAATCACTAGAGACCAGTGACATCACCGAGACCCTTCATATTCATGAGAACACAGCCTATCCAATCACTAGAGACCAGTGACATCACAGAGACCCTTCATATTCATGAGAACACAGCCTATCCAATCACTAGAGACCAGTGACATCACCGAGACCCTTCATATTCATGAGAACACAGCCTATCCAATCACTAGAGACCAGTGACATCACCAAGATCCTTCATATTCATGAGAACACAGCCTATCCATCACTAGAGACCAGTGACATCACCGAGACCCTTCATATTCATGAGAACACAGCCTATCCAATCACTAGAGACCAGTGACATCACCAAGATCCTTCATATTCATGAGAACGCAGCCTATCCAATCACTAGAGACCAGTGACATCACAGAGACCCTTCATATTTGTAATATTGTCTCAGAATGTAATTCATGTATGCAGCTTTCATCTGTGTGCGTGTTTTTCCTCACAGACGTATTGGGTGTATTCTTTTTCCTCCATCCTGTGCATTTTATCGTTTCTTTAGTGTTCCCGCATGCAGTGAGATGATGATTTTGCATGCGGCTTGTCTCTGCATTTCCCTTCTCTTTCCTCACACCCACTTAGGCCTCTTGTGTGAATTGTGCGGCTGAACAGAGCCGCTTTCCACATTGGCCATTGTCTGCCTCTCTCCTGCCCTTCTCTGATATCCTTTCCAAGGCAACACATTAGTCACCCGTGCCTGGAATTCATCCCGCTTCCAAGCTGCGCTCTTGTGCCCGGCGCCCTCTGCTGGTGGTTGTTGCTACACTGCAGACGGCTATGGTTAAACACGTGTCTGGAAATTTCTATACTGTTTATAGCAGGGATATGCAATTAGCGGACCTCCAGCTGTTGCCAAACTACAAGTCCCATGAGGCATAGCGAGACTCTGACAGCAGCAACCATGACACCCAGAGGCAGAGGCATGATGGGACTTGTAGTTTTGCAACAGCTGGAGGTCCGCTAATTGCATATCCATGGTTTATAGGATAATGTAAACCAGATTTCGCCAGGTCAAGCGACCCTGCCGATCGTTCCTAGAGACGCGATTGGCAGGCCTTCCTGGATTTTCCCAATTGGTCCCTAATTTCCCCCCCCCCCCCCCCCCCCCCCCCTGCTCAGATGAGCTAAGCGTCTGACTATTCTTAGCATCAAAAGTCCTGCTTGGCCAGTACCAGTGTTCCTTAAAGTGGATCCTAAATGGAAAACCGAATACATTGTAACTTGCCTGTTCTTACATGTGGTGGCTGCATTTTGTTCATTTTTTGTATATATTTTTTTGCCTTTCTATCTTGTGATGTGTCCAGTTACACGCTTCCTGTCCTGGGGGCATGGTGTTTGAGGAGTACTGTTGTCACCCTAGGCTGCTCTCTCTCCTGATTTGGACTACTAAACACCCCCCCCCCCCTCTCCTCTGCCCCACGTGGTGGAGATTGTTTTGTAGTGCGAAGAAAATTCCTGGGATGGCTGATGCAAAAAGTGTAACATCACCCTCTCAATCAACATTGACTATTTTTAATCTTGCTGCTAGCATTAGTAAATACGGTGCCTTGAAAAAGTATTCATACCCCTTGAAATTTTCCACATTTTGTAATGTTACAACCAAAAACGTGTTTTATTTTGATTTTTTGTGATAAACCAACACAAAGTGTTACATAATTGTGAAGTGGAAGGAAAATGATAAATGATACAAATATGTGAAAAGTGTGGGGGAGCAATTTGTATTCAGCCCCCTTTACTCTGATACCCCTAACTAAAATCTAGTGGAACCAATTGCCCTCAGAAGTCACCTAATTAGTAAATAGAGTCCACCTGTGTGTCATTTAATCTCAGTATAAATACGGCTGTTCTGTGAAGCCCTCAGAGGTTTGTTAGAGAACCTTAGTGAACAAACAGCATCATGAAGGCCAAGGAACACACCAGACAGGTCAGGGATAAAGTTGTGGAGAAGTATAAAGCAGGGTTAGGTTATAAAAAAATCTCCCAAGCTTTGATCATCTCACGGAGTTCTGTTCAATCCATCATCGGAAAATGGAAAGAGTATGGCACAACTGCAAACCTACCAAGACATGGCCGTCCACCTAAACTGACCGGGCCGGGCAAGGAGAGCATTCATCAGAGAAGCAGCCAAGAGGTCCATGGTAACTCTGGAGGAGCTGCAGAGATCCACAGCTCAGGGGGGAGAATCTGTCCACAGGACAACTATTAGTCGTGCTTCTCCACAAATCTGCCCTTTATGGAAGAGTGACAAGAAGAAAGACATTGGTGAAAGAAAGTCATAAGAAGTCCTGTTTGCAGTTTGTGAGAAGCCATGTGGGGGGACACAGCAAACATGTGGGGGGACACAGCAAACATGTGGGGGGACACAGCAAACATGTGGGGGACACAGCAAACATGTGGAAGAAGGTGCTTTGGTCACATGAGACCAAAATTAAACTTTTTGGCCAAAAAAAAAGCAAAACGCTATGTGTGGGGAAAACTAACACTGCACATCACCCTGAACACACCATCCCCACCGTGAAACATGGTGGTGGCAGCATCATGTGGTGGGGATGCTTTTCTTCAGCAGGGACAGGGAAGCTGGTCAGAGTTGATGAGAAGATGGATGGAGACAAATACAGGACAATCTTAGAAGAAAACCTGTTAGAGTCGGCAAAAGACTTGAGACTGGGGGGAGGTTCACCTTCCAGCAGGACAACGACCCTAAAGTACAGCCAGAGCTACAATGGAATGGTTTAGATCAAAGCCTATTCATGTGTTAGAATGGCCCAGTCACAGTCCAGACCTAAATCCCATTGAGAATCTGTGGCAAGACTTGAAAATTGCTGATCACAGACGCTCTCCATCCAATCTGACAGAGCTTGAGATATTTTACAAAGAAGAATGGGCAGAAATGTCCCTCTCCTAGATGTGCAAAGCTGGTAGAGACAAGCAAGATACAAGGACATTACATTTTTTTTTTTTGGCTCAACAGGGATTTTCTGTTTTTAAAGAAAATGTTATTAACCTGAAAAAGAAAACAAATGCAGCTGCCATATCTCAGAATTAATAACTGCAATATATTACATTTTTATTCTGAGTTTTAGGTATACTTAGTCTCATCTGCTGGTGCGCCTCTAATATCTGGCCTATGCAGACCCAGCGTACCCTTTGTATAGTATTGTCATCTTTGTATCTATCTGTGGAGGTCTCAATGTGATTTGTCATTCCTCTAGGAGTGCACCAGCATCTCCAAACCACTCCGGGGTTTTGTCGGCACACTCCAGTGGAGTCCAGACCCCGGAGAGCCTGTCCAGGGAAGGCTCACCAGTTCCGATGGACCCGGAGCCAAGCGCCATCCAGCCAAAGCTCGCAGTGATCCAGGAAGCGCGGTTTGCACAGAGCGCCCCAGGTGAGAAGACCTTCTCCACACCCAACAAAAGTGCCTTCAGCTTTTTTTTTTTTTTTTTTTTTTGTGAATTGACATTGCATTAAACTTTATTGCTAGTTCAGTTTCTGTGTCTCGCTATTTATATATTTTCCAAAAAGCTTGTTAGCGGAACTCTGGACTCAATGATGGGGCTACAAATCAGTTTGGTATGCAACCTTTACAGGCCGATGTCTGCCAGCCAGGGTACCCCTGGGGGTGGAGTGGAGCGATCGCCCCCTGGGGGTGGAGTGGAGCGATCGCCCCCTGGGGGTGGAGTGGAGCGATCGCCCCCTGGGGGGGGGGGTGGAGCGATCGCCCCCTGGGGGGGGGGGTGGAGCGATCGCCCCCTAGGGGGGGGGTGGAGCGATCGCCCCCTAGGGGGGGGGGTGGAGCGATCGCCCCCTAGGGGGGGGGGTGGAGCGATCGCCCCCTGGGGGGGGGGTGGAGCGATCGCCCCCTAGGGGGGTAAGAGTGGTCGCCCCCTGGGGGGGGGGGGGTGGTGGTGGGGTGGAGTGGAGTGATCGCCTCTTGGGGGGCGGTGGGTTGATCAAAGTAGTTAAAGGATGAGAGCGCCAAAAGTTTGTATCAATTCCAGTAAACGTTTCTATTGATCTTTACAAAGCCAATGTGTTTGGGGTTCACAACTCCCTTTCTTCAGGGTGTAGATTAGAAAGATTCCAGGTCACCTACCTGATATCGAGTGTCAACCTGCAATCTTTAGTCCTCTTTTCATAGGTTCATTATTTAGTATAAGGATGCTAAACAATCTCACTGCTGAGGCCTCCAGACACCAAAGATGGGTACCAAGTGGAGGATAAAGATATATATATGAACAGTCACTATAGATCAGGGGAAGGCAACCTCGGCCCTCCAGTTTTGGTGAAACTACAAGTCCCATGAGACATTGCAAGACGCTGACAATCGCAGGCATGACTCCTAGAGGCATGATGGGATTTGTAGTTCCACCACAGCTGGAGGGCTGAGGTTGCCTAACCCTGCTATAGATGATGGTGGCAGCTACATTAAAGTTACACCCAAAAATGGAACTTCCGCTTTTCGGACCCCCATCCCCCCCTCCGGTGTCACATTTGGCACATTTAAGGGGGGAGGAGGGAGCAGATACCTGTGTAATCCAGGCATTTGCTCCCACTTCTGAGCATAGGTCGCCGCAGCGACCTACACCACATCCGGCGCCTCCCCCCCCTTGTCTTCTGGGAGACGCACAGGTCCCAGAAGACAGCAGGGACTAGTGGGATTGCGCATGCGCAGTAGGGAACCAGGAAGGGAAGCCGCAAGGCTTCATTTCCTGATTCCCTTAATGAAGATGACAGCGCCTCCACCCGGGAGCTGAGGGACAGATTGGCTTCAGGTGAGGACATCCCGGGTGCCCTGGACAGGTAAGTGTCCTAATATTAAAAGTCAGCGGCTGCAGTATTTGTAGCTGCTGAGTTTTTTAAAAAAAATTGGGCGGAGCTCCGCTTTGAGAGGTTCTGAGTCAACCCAATCCACATATAAATACAAGCGAGAGACGGCACCCCCATCTAAGTGTAAACCTGTTTATTTGCATAAAACAAATTTCGCTTGCAGGATTTTAGGAAGGGATAGGCACATCAGTAGGGTTCTTGTCATCTAAGGAGCTGCAGAAATCGTCAGGCAAGCAGCTGGTGTGTCACCAGCCTGAAAAACGTGCGTTTTCATCTCCCAGCACTACAGCGGTTCTTCTCCTCCATCCAGACGCTTCATGGCTGAACTCCGCATTCGCCAGCCGCTTGCCTGCGCTTCTCTGCAGCTCCTTAGATGACAACGTTCCTACTGATGATGTGCTAATCCTTTCCTAATATCCTGTGAGTGCGTTACTTTTATTTATGATTTTTATGCAGATAATCAGGTTTACACTTGGATGAAGGCGCCCTCTCTCGCTTGTTTTTCATTGTTCGGTATACCCTATTAAAGTGGTTGTAAATCCCATTCATTTGGTTCCACAGTGAGTATAACCAGCATGCTTTGAGTCATATATAGACTGATTTCTTTCTCGTACATCACGGGACACAGAGCGGCATAGTCATTACTAATGGGTTATATAGATACCTTCAGGTGCTGGCACTGGCAACTTCCAAAACCGGAAGTACCCTCCCCTATATAAGCCCCTCCCATCCGGGAGCACCCCAGTTTTTTGCCAGTGTCTAAGGTGTTGGCCAAGAAGAAACTTGTTTTTCACTGAGCTTGCGTACAGGTTCTTTTGGGCCTCAGTAAGCTATTCCGGATCCGACCAAAAAAGCTTCATAGCTAAACGGTCGGTACCCGGGCCTTGCAGAGAAGAGCAAGGTTTTGCCTGTAATGCTTCTCTTAGGAGAGCTGGACCCTGGGATCCAGAGCTCTGGTCATACCCACGACCAAGATGTTTTCTGTGCAGGGTGCTATACAGGTCCAGGGGAGTGGAATCCTTGGGAACCCGGTCCCTGAAGGTTTGATTACAATGCCTGCCGTGATAGGTGAAGTTTGGGCTTCTGTGGACCAAACAGAGTCCTGCGGCGAGGAAAAGGTAAGTGGGGGCCCTCGGGAACTTGGTTCTATTGAGGGACCCCCAAGCCTATTTTGTCTTTCTGCCTGTTACCTAAGGTATTCCCGCTAATATTCTGTGTATGCCTGTTACTACTGA
Source organism: Rana muscosa (assembly GCA_029206835.1). NCBI lineage: Eukaryota > Metazoa > Chordata > Amphibia > Anura > Ranidae > Rana > Rana muscosa. The sequence continues at coordinate 4,509,016 of CM055128.1, forward strand.
GAAAATGTAAAAATTTTAATAGTAGGCAAGAAAAAAAAAAAAAAAATGTAAGACCGCGGTACCTGTGTTAGACACTAGAGGCCGCTATGCTTCTTTTTCTTGTAATGTGGATTTTTTTCTTCCAGAATCAAATCCAGGCAGTTGGTATGTTCTCTCCTGGGAAGCTGTCTCCTCTGCCCTGTTGCTGCGCTCATCCATCCCCGGGCCCTGCGGCAAAGGGACCCTGGCTCCCATCTAGCTCCTTATTGTTTTCAAAAAAGGCACCGAAGGCGCGCGTGCACGCGCCTCTATTCATAGAGGCGATCTGGAAAAAGGGGCGGAGCGGGTGGATGACGCTCAGGTGTGCGCCGCGGCGCTACTGCACATGTGCGGGCGTCCAGCGTGTTTTAAAGCACATTATAGCTGGCTATTGAAGTGCACAGACAGAGCTAGCAACAGTATAAAGGCACACAGAGGCGGTTGATGCAGGCATCCCCTAGAAAGGCACTTTAGTAGACACCAACTGTGATATAGCAGCAATTGTGCTAGACTATTCTCAGTAAAAGTGGTGTATTACGGCTGGAATACCTCAGCTTTAGGCTTAGGAATATGCCGTCCAGAAGCTCCGGAACTGAATCTTCCAGGAAGCGAAGGGGGTCTCATCGGGCTCTGAGGATCTTGGGCATGCTTCTGCTGCACCAGTCTCCCCTGAAGTTCAGAGGTAAGTGACCGTAGAGACCCCGCAGGGGTACTTGGTACTGTGTCCTCAGTTCACCTGCTCCTGTGTATGTAACAGAGGAGGTTTTTTCCTCAGCTCTGGGAGGATTAGAGAGAGATTGTCAACATTGATCGCTGCCTCCCTGTCAGGGAAAGCATGCCCGATCTCCGTCTCCTCCTTCAGAGTGCCTGTTAGCAGAGCAACAGTCCCATACAGGGATCGACCTGCCTGAAGGGGATCAGGATGAGGTTGATTCTGTTATAGAGGAATCAACAGTGGGGGAACCTTTTCTCAGCATCTCAAGCTGAAAGATTATGGGTTCAGTCTCTGACTAACATGGTCCGATCAGCATTTAAAAATGCACCTTGCGGAACCATCAACCACTACTGTATCCTCGTTGGGGTCGCTAGAAGCCCCCAGACTGTCTGTTCTTTTCCACTTCACCCTTTACTGAAAGGGCTTATTTACCAGGATTGGGAACGTCCTGAGAAAATATTTATTCCCCCAAGAGATTTCTGGTGGTCTATCCCATGGAGGATAAGTTCATCAAAAAAATGGAAGGTCCCTACAGCGGACGCAGCCATCTCTTGTATGTATAAATCACTCACATGTCCAGTGGATAATGTCCAAATGTTCAAGAACCCAATAGATAAAAGATTGGAGTCCTTATGAAAGTCTGCTTCTTTCTACAGCAAGCTTGGTGACACAACCAGCAGTAGCAGCTATTGGGGTCTGCTAAGCAGTGAAGGATCAGTTGAAACAGGTCCTGAGGGACTTGACAGATCAGCAGGCCTTGCCCTAGCTGATCTACCTAGAGCCTTAGGCTTTGCGGTTGACGCCATAGAGGATTCAGTCCATCAGGCCTCCCGCCTCACGCTGTCTATAGTACATATGCGTAGGCTTCTATGGCTCAAAAACTGGTCTGCTGAAGCTCCCTGTAAAAAATGGCTGGTTAGCGTCCCATTCATGGTGAACGCTTATTCAGGGAAAACCTGGACAAATATATCCAGAAAATTTCCAGCGGTAAAAATACGCTCTTGCCGGTTAAAACAGGTCCCTCTTTAAGAGGCCTGCTTCTCCAGTCCCTGGGGCATCGGCTGTGTAACAGTTCCGACGTCCTCCTCGGTCAATTCCCGGGGGTAAAAAACAGGGACAATAGCAGGGTAATGAGAAACCCTGGGTCAGGGGAGGTACAAAACCTCCCCCAAAGTTAAATTCATTGAAGGGTTGCCCCCACTCAGTCGGGTGGGGGGAGGACTCCAGTTGTTCGCAAGAGACCTGGCGGGACACGATCAAGACAGATAGGTGCTCTCCGCAGTATGTTTGGGATACAGTTTGGAGTTAAAAGACTCTCCTCCTTCCCATTTTTGAGGTCAAACGTGCCAAGGGATCCCCGGAAGAGAGAGTCCCTCCTGTTGGCACTAGAACAACTATTGCTCCAAGGAGTAATTATGGAGGTTCCCCTGGAAGAATGAGGGTTCGGGTTTTACTCAAACCTCTTTACAGTCCCGAAGCAAACGCGGACGGGAGGCCCATATTAATTCTAAAAGGGCTATACAAATTCCTGTATATCAGGACTTTCCGATGGAGTCGATCCGATCGGTGGCCACTGCCCTACAAGGGGAGGATTGGTTAGCCGCGATCGACATCAAAGATGCTTATTTGCACATTCCCATCTTTCCAGTCCACCAAAAATTTCTACGCTTTGCAGTAGAAGGGCGCCATTTTCAGTTCAGAGCCTTACCCTTCGGTTTGGCCACAGCACCACGAGTGTTTACAAAAATTCTGGCCCTTTATTGGCCAATCTAAGAACACAAGGTGTAATGATAATGGCATATCTAGATGACTTGTTGCTGATAGACCACTCAGTGAAAAAACTAGACGTGGTCGTTCACAAGACAATCAAGTATCTGGAATCTCACGGTTGGATTATCAACCGAGACAAGTTAGCCCTAAAAACCAGTCAAAAGTCTGGAATACTTGGGGCTAAGGTTGGATTCAGGCCAGAGAAAAATATTCTTGCCTCGAGGAAAGGTGTTGTCTTTGAAAGATTTGATCCACTTAGTGGGTACAAAAAAGACAGCCGTCCATACGCCTGTGCATGAGGCTGCTGGGAAAAATGGTGGCATCATTCGAAGCAGTACCCTACGGTCAATTCCATTCAAGGAATTTGCAAGGGGCCATACTGTCAGCCTGGAACAAAAAAGTTCAGGCCCTAGACTTACAATGTCCTTGTCCCCTTCCGTTCGCAAGAGCCTCCGTTGGTGGTTGGTTCCCCAGAATCTGGAAAAAGAGAAATCCTTCAGTCCGATTTCTTGGAAGGTGGTCACTACAGATGCCAGCCTTATAGGCCGGGGAGCAGTACTGGAGCAATGGTCTCTCCAGGGCAGATGGTCGGATGCAGAAAAGGCCCTGCCCATCAATCTCTTAGAGATACGAGCAGCCCGGTATGCCCTAGTAGCCTGGACATCCAAACTCCAAGGGTCCCCTGTCAGAATTCAATCAGACAATGCCACAGCAGTGGCATATATCAATCATCAGGGGGGCACCAGTCGTGCAGCCCAGAGGGAAGTAAATTACATCCTGAAATGGGCAGAAAGATATGTCCCAGCCATATCTGCGGTATTCATTCCAGGAGTGGAGAATTGGAAGGCGGACTTTCTAAGTCGCCAGCAATTATGCCCAGAGGAAGGGTCCCTTCACCCCGAGGTTTTCTGGACAATATGTCAGCGGTGGGGAACATCGGATGTAGATCTTCTAGCATCCAGATTCAACGCAAAGGTGGACAGGTTTGTCTCTCGGACAAGGGATCCCCTAGCCTGCGGCTCGGATGCCCTAGTGTTCCCTTGGGATCAGTTCAAGCTGATATATGCATTCCCACCGCCACAATGGTTACCTCGATTACTCCGCAGAATCAGGGTAGAAAAGAAACCAGTGATTCTGGTGGTTCCAGCGTGGCCCCGAAGAGCGTGGTACGCGGAGATTGTAAAATGTCAGTGGGGAGTCCTTGGACTCTCCCACATCGTCCGGACCTGCTTTCGCAAGGACCGATATACCACCCTTCCTTACCAGCCCTAGGTTTGACGGCCTGGCTATTGAAGCCCACATTCTAAAAAAGAGAGGGCTCTCTAATGCTGTGGTATCTACCATGATCAATGCCAGGAAGCCGGTATCCAGGCAGATCTACTATAGAATCTGGAAGGCGTACATCGCGTGGTGTGAGGCCAAGAAATGGCATCCACATAAGTACGTAATAGGTAGGATTCTGGACTTCCTACAGTGGGCTGTAGATAGGAAGCTTGCCTTGAGTACTATCAAGGGTCAGATTTCGGCCTTGTCAATATTTTTTCAAAGGCCCTTGGCTTCGCATTCACTAGTCAAAGCCTTTATACAAGGAGTGATGCGTATTAGTCCTCCGGTTAATATTCCCATATGTCCATGGGATCTAAACCTGGTTCTGTCGGTTCTACAGAAACAACCATTTGAACCATTACAGCATAATTTCTTTGGTTCTTCTCACCAGGAAATAGATTTTTCTAGTAGCCATTTGTTCGGCTAAAAAGAGTGTCGGAATTAGCAGCTATGTCCTGTAAGGAGCCATATCTGGTTATCCATAAGGACAGAGTAGTATTACGTCCTCATCCAGCCTTTCTTCCTAAGGTGGTATCGAGGTTTCATTTGAACCAAGATGTGGTTCTTCCTTCTTTTTTCCCCAAACCTACTTCGGTAGAGGAAAAGTTATTGCATTCTTTGGATGTAGTAAGAGCAGTTAAAGCTTATCTAAAAGCCACTGCTCAGATTCGCAGAACGGATACTTTGTTTATTCTGCCGGAAGGCCCCAGAAAGGGTCAGGCAGCGTCAAAATCTACTTTAGCCAAGTGGATTCGACAGGTCATAATGCAAGCCTATGGCTTGAGAAGGAGACCGCCTCCGTTCAAAGTTAGAGCGCACTCCACGAGAGCAGTTGGAACTTCATGGGCAGTGCATCACCAGGCCTCCCTGGCTCAAATCTGTAAGGCCGCAACATGGTCTTCAGTACACACGTTTACTAGGTTCTACCAGGTGGACGTTAGAAGTCAGGAGGATGTCGCCTTTGGGCGCAGTGTGTTGCAGGCCGCAAAAGATCCTCATGTCTGATAGCGCTCAGCTTATATATGGTGTATCCCCCCCCCTCATTTGGCATTGCTTTAGGACATCCCATTAGTAATGACTATGTCGCTCTGTGTCCCGTGATGTACGAGAAAGAAAATAGGATTTTTATAACAGCTTACCTGTAAAATCCTTTTCTTGGAGTACATCACGGGACACAGAGCTCCCACCCCTCTTTAGGGACACTTATTGCTTTGCTACAAAACTGAGGTGCTCCCGGATGGGAGGGGCTTATATAGGGGAGGGTACTTCCGGTTTTGGAAGTTGCCAGTGCCAGCACCTGAAGGTATCTATATAACCCATTAGTAATGACTGTCCCTCTGTGTCCCGTGATGTACTCCAAGAAAAGGATTTTACAGGTAAGCTGTTATAAAAATCCTATTTTTACTGTAGTGGGTTTAGTAACACTGTAAATGGCGCTGCTATATTTTATTATGTGTCTCTGAGCTGAGTTGGATCTTAGTCATTCCTGACAGCAGGCAATTTTTCTGCAGCTTTTGTATACCAGGGTTGGATTGCTGACCATATGACCAACATGCAGATATTATAAAGGCGTCTCATTGATGTGATTTCTTCTTTATACAGGATCCCCCCTTTCCGGCCAATCGGTCCTCATCACTGTGCAACGGCAGCTCCCCCAGACTATAAAACCAATGACTTACACAGTGGCCACCCCTGTTACCACCTCCCAGCAACAGCAGACCCTCATGCAGACTGTGCATGTGGTCCACCAGATCCCTGCAGTGTCCGTTACCAATGTTTCGGGCCTGACCCCCGTCAACACCTACACGGTTGCGGGACAGGCAATGGTAGCCCAGGCCGCAATGGTAGCCCAGCCTAAACTAGAGCCGCACGAGAACGGAGACCACAAGGAGATGAAAGGTAAGACCTGCAATGTGTGTGTGTGTGTGTACAATGCATGTAAAGATATTGTCTTAACAATGTTTATTGCCTCTTCTGTTTTATTTCTCTGTATAATTTAATAATGTCCTGGTCCAGGTCTTCTGGTCCAACCCACTTTTGTTGAGGAAAAAAAAAAATGAAAAAATTGCTAATGTCTGTCACTCTTGTAGGTAGAGACGCTCACCCTCCACTGTCTATCTACTTCCCCGCAGTGAAAGTGGAAGCAATTCCTGCGATCAACCACCAAGCGCTCAGCACAGCCAGCCGAATTATCCAGACCTCATCGTCTGCCCCCCTCCAGACGGTTACTATAGTGCAGCAAGCCCCTCTAGGTCAACACCAGCTCCCCATCAAAGCCGTCACACAGAACGGGACACACATGGTGCCCATCACCACTGCCATACAAGGACAGGTCACTACAGGTAAGAGAATCCCCTCATGTCTGTGTATGGGGCTCTGCTGCTGAGAATCATCCTGTCTGCCGATTACCACTGTAGGCTCAACACTTGCTGAGTGAACTCACCCCCCCCCCCCCCCTTCCCCTCCACCACTTGAGATCCCCCGCTCACTCTTCTCTTCCACAACCCACTCTCCACCCTGCCACCTCTTCCTCCCACACCAGCTCGACCTCATCTTCTACCACCCACTCTCCACCCTGGCACCCCTTCCTCCCACACCAGCTCGACCTCATCTTCTACCACCCACTCTCCACCCTGCCACCTCTTCCTCCCACACCAGCTCGCCCTCCTCTTCTGGCACCTCTTCCTCCCACACCAGCTCGCCCTCCTCTTCTACCACCCACTCTCCACCCTGCCACCTCTTCCTCCCACACCTGCTCACCCTCATCTTCTACCACCCACTCTCCACCCTGCCACCTCTTCCTCCCACACCAGCTCACCCTCATCTTCTACCACCCACTCTCCACCCTGCCACCTCTTCCTCCCACACCAGCTCGACCTCATCTTCTACAGACCAACTCTCCACCCTGGCACCTTTTCCTCCCACACCAGCTCGCCCTCATCTTCTACCACCCACTCTCCACCCTGGCTCCCCTGGCTCCCTGCCCTTTCTCCCCTTCCTCTTCCACCACCCACTCTCCACCCTCCTTCCTTCCTTCCACAGGCCTCTTTATCCTGCCCTTTCTCCCTCTACACCACATCCCCTTGACATCCCCCGCTCACTCTTCTCTTCCACAACCCTCTCCATCCTGGCACATCTCTTCCACACCAGCTCACCCTCATCTTCTACCACCCACTTTGCAACCTGGCACCCCTTTCCACCCACCTTGACACCCTTTTCTGCCACGCCGGCTCCCTTTTCGCCCTGGCTCCCTTTCCTCTTCCACACCAACTCTCCACCCTGCTTCCTTCCTTCCACAGCCCTCTTCATCCTGCCCTTTCTCCTCTACACCACATCCCCTTGACATCCCCCGCTCACTCTTCTCTTCCACAACCCACTCTCCACCCTGCCACCTCTTCCTCCCACACCAGCTCGACCTCATCTTCTACAGACCAACTCTCCACCCTGGCACCTTTTCCTCCCACACCAGCTCGCCCTCATCTTCTACCACCCACTCTCCACCCTGGCTCCCCTGGCTCCCTGCCCTTTCTCCCCTTCCTCTTCCACCACCCACTCTCCACCCTCCTTCCTTCCTTCCACAGGCCTCTTTATCCTGCCCTTTCTCCCTCTACACCACATCCCCTTGACATCCCCCGCTCACTCTTCTCTTCCACAACCCTCTCCATCCTGGCACATCTCTTCCACACCAGCTCACCCTCATCTTCTACCACCCACTTTGCAACCTGGCACCCTTTTCTGCCACGCCGGCTCCCTTTTCGCCCTGGCTCCCTTTCCTCTTCCACACCAACTCTCCACCCTGCTTCCTTCCTTCCACAGCCCTCTTCATCCTGCCCTTTCTCCTCTACACCACATCCCCTTGACATCCCCCGCTCACTCTTCTCTTCCACAACCCACTCTCCACCCTGGCACCTCTTCCTCCCACACTAGCTCACCCTCATCTTCTACCCCCCCACTCCAACTTGGCTCCCCTTCCTGCCATGCCGGCTGCCCTTCCTTGCACCCTTTCCTCCCACCCCAAGCTCTCTGCCCTGGCTCCCCTTTCTCCCACCCCAAGCTCTCTGTCCTGGCTCCCCTTTCTCCCACCCCCAGCTCACCCTTTCTCCCTCTACACCACAAGCCCACCACCCTCAACCCTACCGCCCCTTGTTTTCAGTACCCTCTCCATCCGAATTAAAGCATTGACATTTTGGCGATGGAACCCTTTGCCTTACCTGGATAAGAGCAGCTCTCAGTATTGGACGACTGCTGCGATTGTGTCCTCTGTTGCCCCTTTATATCTGTCAGTTTCCGGGGCCCCTCTGCACCTGTCGCACTCTGGGGCCCTCTACATCCAGCTTTTCTCTGTTAATGTGTCTGTCAATATTCAATCACATGTCCAATCCCTCCCACTTCCCCGCCCCTCTTTCTAAATTTGTTACTTAATTTCGGGACGGATGATTAGTCCCGTCTAGTTATTCAAATCTTGAGCTGAATATTTCTTTCAGCAAACTCGAGTTCCCACCTGATTGACAGAGCTTGGCAGTGGAGAGGAAATGGAAGCCGAGGTAGGAATATTTTGCGTTTTTTCTCTTCCTGTTTTGCGTCCTGGCAGTGTTGGTGTTCCGTGAATTCACACCTGTGAAGGCACCCTGATTGCAAGTAGATGTGAGAACCCTGCAGGGGTTCCCATATTTAGCTGCAAGCAGGCAGCTCCATTAAAAGCAGTGGGAAGATGCCTTCCTCCGCAGCTAATCGCTTCTACTCGCATGTAATCTTTCAAACTAGGATTACATGTAAGTAATCGCCCCCCGGATGCAGACTGCTTGTGTCCAGGGCTGATCACTCGCATGTGATCGCTGCTTGGGAGGTTACAAGTGGACACGATTAGCTGCAAGAGCCGACAGACTCCTTTTTGCTTTCATTGGGGCTGCCCACTCGCAGCTAATTGCAGAAACCTCCGCTGGGGTTCTTGCATCTAATCGCAGGCAGAGTGCACTCTTAACCTTGTGTGCGGATGTAATGCGGAGTATGATTGTTATCTGGAGCAGACAATTGAAAAGCATTGAAGTTACCTCTTCAGTTGTATGCCCCTTTCTGATGCAGATTGACTTGGCTTGGCTCCGCCTTCTGCAAGAAATCTTTAAAAAAACAATCGGTAAAATCAAAGCAAGTCTGCCAATAATAACAGTCTTCACTTATTAATAGCTGCATTGGGGGTCCTCAAAATTATGCTAATCGGGGAATATGATGCATCCTCAAGCACCGCAAGGAAAACATCTCCTGCAACACTTATTACCAACGTTGGTGCCTTGTGGTGTCATTCATTTTTAATGGCACTTCAATGTTCTAACGCCTACGTACCTACATTGCAGCGCATTACGTTACTCAGTAATGCATTACCATATGTTGTGGTGCATTGGGTAAAAAAAATAAAAAAAATTGGTGCTTTTTGTCTTTTATGATTTGTTGGCAGCTCATTCATAGAAGTAAATTGCCTTAAAGCAGGGGTGTCCAACCTTTTGAAGAGCGAGGGCCACTTAAGCGACTTGGTAACCTGTCACGGGCCACAATAAGCACAGCAGGCAGATGACAGGTCCATGTCCACTCTGCATATGCAGAGCAGACAGGGACACAGCCCACTCTACTCTATTGGCCCTCCGATCTGCCCAGATGGAAGGGGATAGATCCCCCCCTTCTGTTTTTTTTTTTTTTTGTAGATGGCCACAAGTCCGTTTTACATCTTTGGCTCAATCATTTTAAAGGGGCCTAAAGCTGCTTTCACACTGATGCGCTGCGGTTTCAACATGGAGGGTGCAGCGCAGTGCACTGTGGCTTTCCTGCAGGTTAGCTGCACTTTGCCATAGACTTCAATCATTATATCCTGCAGGTGTGGTGCACTTTCTGAAGTGCACCAACCCTCAGGTAATAACAGAAGTTTATGGCTCAGTGTAGGTAACCCACTGGTGTTCTGCTCTGCACCTGCGGATCAGTTTAAAAGCAGCCCAGTAACCACTGCAGAACAGATATGCCCATAAATACAATGTGATTTTAGTATTAAACTTACCTTTTAATAAGTCTTTCATTCAGGTATCGCCAGCTGTTGCTGTCCCAGGCAAGAGAGCATTTGGTATCACTCTGCCTGTGACAGGAGTTGGCGCTATACATGAAGCATCGGCTTATGCCAACCCGCCATCCCAGAGTAGGAGGTCATGGGCCACATCAGAGGGCTCCGCGGGCCACATGTGGCCCCGGGCCACTGGTTGGGCACCCCTGCCTTAAAGGATAAGTTCACCTTGCAGGTAAAAAATTTTTTTTTAGAAGCCTGTTAAGCATTGTACCCACTATCAGCAGATCACGGGTGCAATCTCCGGCTCCTGCAGACTGTCTGTGTAGCTGCTCCCACCTACTGGCCTTTGCAGCAAGGAGCACATGGAAGGGCGAAGCATGTCAAAACCAAAGAAAATTTCTCAGTTCAACTTACCGACCGGCCTGCAACCAAGCAAATTCTCCTGTCTAACAGTGTGCATTAAAAACTGGGGTTTAGTTTGCACACATTTGCAAATACATGCGTAAGCTGCAGAGCCACTTCACGGCACCCCAATATTCTCTGCAGTCGCCACTCTAAATTTTGAGAGCCTCCATAGTAGAAGCACATGCATTATAATGGATAGGTGGAGGGCAGGTGAGCCTGGAGGGAGCCCACCCCTCAAAGGCACAGAGGCGCACTGGACACCCAGCATATAGCATAATGGCTGCAAAGTTGTCCAGTGCTTCCCCTCACCAGTATTCCAACCGTACAAACGAATTGCCACTGCCCTCACCAATAACTGCCCTTTGCATCAAGGCGCACGTTACTGAGTGACGGGAAGTTCAATGAACTACCTAGAGCGCTAATCGGCACCATGGTAGTTCATTGAGAACTACAAGCTGTCACCCGCAAAGGCCATGCTCCTTTTTTTTTTTAATAGTGACAGCGAGTGCAGACTGAAGATCCCCTGGGAGGGGGAGAGCAGGCAGATTCTGAACGTGTTACATATTGCACCCTAAATATGGGTGTTACATGTTCACAAAGGTGAACTTATCCTTTAATGGCAACACACCTGGGTGAAAAGATGTAAAGGGGGCCAAATAGTATGGGATGGGGGGGGGGGGGGTTTGTATTTCTCGAGCGTTCGTTGAAGGACACTGGTGTATAGAATTGTGTATATGGGATTGTATGATATTTTTTATTTATTTATTTATTTTTACGGTTGAACTGGATGTCTTATTTCAACCTGACTAACTATGACACAGTGGAAGTCGTCACAGATGAGTTTGATATCGCCACCTACAAGAGGCCGCTAGGTGCAACTAAAATCACGCTTAGGTTACGGCCTTCTGGTGGTGGCCGAACCCCCCCCCCCCAGCTACAACACCAGAATCTGTTCCTCCTTGCGTCCTCAGGCGTGGGATGCAATGGGGTTTTCTCCCTTTTCACTTTTTTGTCACTGACAATCGATTTTTTTTTTTATTATTTTTTTTTTATAGTTAAGGCCGCAACTGGTCATCTGTTCCAACTTTTCAAATTTTTTTAATTTATTTTTTATTTGGTTGTTGCTGTCTCAGCAGATGCCAGCGTGTCCGGAGTTTTTTATTCTGCCTGGGGTCTATTCTAGGTTTTGTTGCTTTTTGTTTCTGCCCCCCCCCCCCCCCCCCCCGTCTTTTTTGCACTGCTTTGAGACGTCCTTCAGTGGACAATGGAGAAAATGGGATTTTTGTACTCGCCGTAAAATCCTTTTCTGAGTTTGTTGAAGGACGCAGCACCCATCCAGTCTACTGACTGACTTTCGGTGTTCATGTCTCAGTGCAGCTGGCTACCAGCTGATTCTGGAATTTAAGCTGGGGGCGGGGTTGGCCACCACCACCGTGCTGCCTCTCTGGCCTGCTTTTTAAAGTAGGAGTTTAGGCCAATTTTTTTTATTGTGGGTCGCATAAGGGAGGGTCATAACCCGTCATTTTTTATTTTATTTTTGCAACCTGTATCCCATTGGGGGAGATTTCCCTTCACTTCCTGTCACCATAGCCAAAACAGGAAGTGAAAGGAATCCCCCAGGCCACCAGAACTAGTGTCCCCATTGGAAGATTAGATTTTCCCTCTTACTTTTCTGGGGAGAGCCCAAAATTTGGGATATTTTTTTTACTTTCCCTTTCAATGATGATGGTTAACGGGACAAATGGAGAGGTGAATTTCCCTAACGGGGGCACAGACAACATTAAAAACTGACAGGGGTTCTAATCCATCCAATATGTAAAAAAAAAGTTTTGACTTTAGTTATACTTCAAGTTTAGTTACACCAAGCCCCCCACTCCTGTAGGTGGCAGCATTAAACCCATCCATGATGACTTCAGCTGTGTCCTTCAATGAACGCAGAGAAAAGTATATTTAATTTTTGTAGATGAGAAATGGACTTCAAAGTAAGTCTAAAATTATTGTGAATGTGTTGATTTTTTTTTTTTGCCCAGGATAAGTGTGTAAACCTCAAATGCAACGCTTGTTTATGCGATAATTTGGTGCTGTGCCCCTGCCATTTTATGACGCTGCTTAGGCATCGTACATTTGACTGCCACATTGTATTGCTAAGAGAATCAGTCGCTCTATCTATAGCACTTCTACCTGAATAAGTTCAGCACAGTTTACAGAATATAGATAGTTTGGGTTAGACGGCGCTCAGAAGCTGGACTCAAGTATTGGATGGGGGCTGCAATAAATCGCATATACTCTCAAAGAATTGCTGTTTTTTTAATTGTGGAAAAAGATGATAAAAACAGTACAATTTATGCATAGATTTAGGAACGTTGCCACACCGGCTGTAAAGCTGACTTGTTGCACTGATGGGTTGAAATGTCAGACCGGGACCATCCAATGGTGGAATGCCGACCTTGAATACCACTATGCTGGCCCGGATCATTGTATAGGGTGCCCGACCCACCAGCAACCAAGAATGGTGTCGCTGACGCTGGCAATGTGGAAGCTCCCATGGCTGGCTGATTCGGTGAAGGAACGCCGTGGTGAGCAGCAAGAGGAAGGCGTCACAGAGGTCCGGACTGGAAGTCCAAGATGGCAGACGCGGCCAGCATGGAATGCAAGCATCCCTTTTGCCGTGACTATCGGTTTCATGCGCTTTGTCCAGCTTCTGAGCGCTGACTAACCCAAACGATCTATAGTATTCCAGCCCATGCCTGTAGACAGCAGCACGGCCTAGCTGCGCTTATAATATACTTGGGTGTATCCCCCATGATCAGCGCCTGGAACCTTTTTTCTCTACAGTTTATAGAATACCCCTTCTAGAAAAAAAAGGGGTTGGAAGCGACTGTATGAAGCCAAAAACCTGTGTTGGATCCTCGCATTTAGCACTTGGTACTGTTTCGCTCTGTGCTGTGGTTGGGTAATAAAAGCACTTTTTTTTTTTTTGTGTGCTGTAGCTCCTCCTCGGGCTGAAGCCCAATTTATGGGCATTTCTGTGGTAAAGTTACAGTACGGCACTGCGTAGGCACCTCTCCCCCCTCTCCTCTGTGTACTAGCAGTGTAAATAGAATGAAAGGGACACCTCAACGTCATACAGGGTAACCCTTGTAACTATCCTGTGAAAGATCATCATTAAAGGAACACTAAAGGCAAAAGTTTTTTCACCTTAATGCATTCGGGTGAAAAAACATCCGAGGATTAGCGCCCCCAGCCCCCGTTTACTTACCTGACCCCTTGAAAGTCCTGTGCCGTGAACGCGCTTGGCTTCTCGGTCGGCTTCTCGGCTCATTCATTGGTTGATTGAAAGCAGCGCAGCCATTGGCTGTCAATCACATCCAATATTGCGGCGCGCCGGGGGGCGGGGCTGAGTGATACAGTGAGTGGCTATGGCCGCCAGCTGTATCACGGGAGAGCGCCCGCAAGAACTATCCACCAAGCGAGAGAGCTTGCATAAAGGGGGAAAGTTCTTGCAGGGAGGAGTGTTGACAGCCGCCGAGGGACCCCAGAAGACCAGGTTCGGGGCCACTCTGTGCAAAATGAGCTGCACAGTGGAGGTAAATATAACATGGTTGTTGTTGTTGTTGTTGTGTTTTTTTTTTGTTTTTTTTTTTTATATTTTGCCTTTTAGTGTTCCTTTTAATTATGCGACTGTAGCGCCAGACTTCTGTTTCAGTCATCTCTCCCTCTCCACTACATGTGTCCTTCTCTTCCTATGCTGCCAATCACAGGTCCTCATTCTTTGGAGGGCGCGCTATGTCCCTGCCCCCTCTCCTCTGCGTGTGCTGCCCATCAGCTCTAATTAGGTTTTTGTCAACTTCTGAGCAGCATGGTCGGACAGCGTGGCGTGGGGGCGGCAACAGAGTGTACCTACTACCTTTTTATTATAGGCTTAACTTGTAGGTACAAGCGAAAAAGCAGACTTGTTTTTTTTGTTAACCCATATATAACAAACCCTGCCAGTCCCTCGATTAGAGCCTGGCATAGTACGCTGCATTCGTCTTTTATAAAAACAAAGCCTGTAAATACCGATTTAGAACAATCTTCAGGCCGGTATTGTGACTCGCAGCCGCTGTATACCTCCAATATATGGCTTCTGTGGGAGGGGCCGAGATCTCCCTCTGACATCAGCCGGGGAGATCACATGACCGCTCAGCCCCTCCTGCAGTAGCCCTGGAAACCGGCTGAGAGTCACGTGACTGGCCTGAAGATTGCGCTAAATCGGTATGGACAAGTCTCGTTTTTAGAAGACTACAACAGTGCGCTATGCCTAACTATAAAAGTGGGGCTGGCCAGGACCATTTTATAAAATGTTATTTGTACTAATAGCGGTGGGGATGGAGACGGAGGCACAGACACAGAGCTGACAGGCAGGGAGGAGGGGGAGAGAGGAGAGCTGAGAGCAGGGCTGCTGATGATAAAGGGACGTACTCTGACCACGGTGATCAGGGCTCGGCAGACATGATTTTCGTGGTCAGTACAGGAAGTTGCAGGATCAGGGTTTTTTTTTTTTTTTACAGTTTAGAGAGGGGCAGGTTGCACACAAGCACTGTGCTGTTTAATATGCTTTAATGGACCAGGAAATCTATTTATTTTTTTCGGGTTAACAAAAACGTTACCACTCTAAATTTAATAGGGCGACTGATGATCAACCATTGACTTAAAAAAAAAAAAAATTCTTGTATTCATATTAATGACAGGTTAATCCAGTTCATTGTGGCAGTTGCATTAATTTTACCAATTTTTTTTACCCCTTAGATCAATTTTTAATGTGTGATTTATTGTCGCCTGTGTGTGTATAAAAGTGTCGTCCTCCTACCTTGCAGCTGCAGCCAGCCCCCTCCACTTGTTGGCCACCCACGCCTCTGCGTCAGCCTCACTCCCGACCAAGAGGCAGAGCGGAGACCAGAACGACCAGCTGGACATCAAGAAACACAAGAGCGAGAAAACGGAAGGTTTAGTCATAGGCGTGGCCGAGAACGCCCAGACGGAAGGAACCGTGGCGGCGTCCAACGAACATGACAACCAAAAATAGGAACCACGCACATTCTTTTTCTTTTCTTCACTCCTTTTTTTTTTTTTTTTTCCACTTTGTTCCGGAAAGATGCCACTCCCACCTTTTACCGATTTTTACAGCGTCAGAGGTGCCAAAAATTAATGCGCTCTCTCATCGTACGCACCGGGGGGGGGGGGGGGGAGGCCCTGTGTTAAAAATTGATGTTCCAAATCAGCACTGAATCCACATGGGGCAGCCATAGAAAACCTCAAACACCAGAGAAATATTGAAGTATTTCTTATATTACTCGGCCCCTCCCCCGCCCAAAGTACACACAGGATGTATGGACATGCGCAAAAAGCTGACAAGCTTTAAATTATTATTTTTTTTTTTTTTTCCTTTCCTTTTTTTTTTTCATGTCCTGTACTGAGCACATTATTGTGGCAAGCATGGTAATCGCTTGATGTGGTCTGGATCTGAAAAGTGATGGATTGTATATTCCTCTTCCGAGGAGTATGTACCGTGTACCTACCGGCAGCTAAGTCCTCCACCTCTCCCCCTTTGCAGAACGGCCTGGAAAGGTCTCCTCGGCGGAAGGGTCAGGCGTTACAGCGTACTTCTCTAGCAGTATTTTTTTGTTTTTTTGCTGTACACGGGACTGTTGTTCCCCCCGCCCCCCCCCCCCCAGCAGATCAGAATAATGGGTCATACATTTCATATATTCCAGCCACTCCAATGTTAACAACATTTTCTGTTGCTTGTTTTTTTTTTTTTTTTCTGCAAAACGAATGTAGATTTTTTTGCACACATTGGATATTTTATCTGAAAAAAAAAAAAAAAATACTTTAATTTTCCAATATTTTGCCCTTCTATTTTAGTCAGAAATTTTCTGATTTTTTTTTTTTTTTTTTTTTTTTCTTTTTCCATCATGTGTGGTAATTTTTTTTTTTTTTTTGCATGTTTATGGGAGGAAGAAAAGAAAAAGAAGAAAAATAAAACCATCCGATACCTAAAGAGACATTTTAACAAATTGTAAAGAGACTGCTATTGATTTTTGATCAGAGCTGCACTTAACCTTTTGTCCCCTTCTGTTCTGTGTCCCGTCCTAATTTTACCATCTCTCACTTGCCCCTCCCCCTCACCCAACCCTGGTCCCACCCCCTCCTTCCTTACTTCTAAAGGTTATAAAAAAAGAGAAAAAAAAAACATAAAAATTATCTTGCTTAATATTGTGTATGTTATGGCAAAGGCTGCTGTTAAAAAGTCCCACTTAGGAAAAAAAAAGATCCAAAAGGCAAGAAGGAAATGATAAAAAAACAAAATAAACAAAAAAAAAAATAGTAAAAGAAAAACGTGTCAAGGGTAACTTTTCATCCAACCGCCGAATCCAAATGTGAGCGGCAGAACATGTTTTTTGTCCTGTTTGGTTTCCGTTATGTTTTTTTTTTTTTTTTTTGGAGGTCTCCTAAAGCAACATCCACTTGTAACAGTAATTTTCTTCATTATTTTTTTTTTTTTTTTGTTCAGCGAGTCTATCGTTATGCAGGAAATTTCCTTGCGCCTAGCATAGTTTTTATATTTGTTTCTCAGTTCTCCATTGTTCCTATTTAGGTGCAGGCTTTTTTTTTTTTAAATCCTGGTTCCGTTTTCATTATTCAAAATGTCCGGCCTTCCCTGAAAATGGCGTTTGGATGCTGCAAGGTGACATTTATTTATATATATTTTTTTGTTTAATGACATCATTAAAATATTTATAATCTTGACATTTAATAAACCTAGGAGTATGACATTTTACATCAAAAAAGAAAAAAACTTTTTTAAACTAATTTCTTGTCTTTTATACATTTGTTCTGTTGTGTATTCTAGAATATAGAGCCAACCGGGAACGGGCCTGTGAGGGGATCTGAATACCAAGTCCAAATCTAATTGGTCGGGGTTGCTTAGTATAGCTAAGGGCCTCGCTCACATGGGTGTGCGAAGGATCCATACAGTGTATAAAAAGTCTACACCCCCCCCCTGTATATGGTATGTATACACTCCCCCCCCATATACGGTATGTATACACTCCCCCCCTGTATATGGTATGTATACACTCCCCCCCCCCCCATATACGGTATGTATACACCCCCCCCCGTATATGGTATGTATACACCCCCCCTGTATATGGTATGTATACACCCCCCCTGTATACGGTATGTATACACCCCCCCGTATACGGTATGTATACACCCCCCCTGTATACGGTATGTATACACCCCCCCTGTATACGGTATGTATACACCCCCCCTGTATACGGTATGTATACACCCCCCCTGTATACGGTATGTATACACCCCCCCCCCTGTATACGGTATGTATACACCCCCCCCCTGTATACGGTATGTATACACCCCCCCCTGTATACGGTATGTATACACCCCCCCTGTATATGGTATGTATACACCCCCCCTGTATACGGTATGTATACACCCCCCCCTGTATATGGTATGTATACACTCCCCCCCCTGTATACGGTATGTATACACTCCCCCCCCCCCTGTATACGGTATGTATACACTCCCCCCCCCCCTGTATACGGTATGTATACACTCCCCCCCCCCCCTGTATACGGTATGTATACACTCCCCCCCCCCCCCTGTATACGGTATGTATACACTCCCCCCCCCCCCCTGTATACGGTATGTATACACTCCCCCCCCCCCCCTGTATACGGTATGTATACACTCCCCCCCCCCCCTGTATACGGTATGTATACACTCCCCCCCCCCCCCTGTATACGGTATGTATACACTCCCCCCCCCTGTATACGGTATGTATACACTCCTCCCCCCCCCTGTATACGGTATGTATACACTCCTCCCCCCCCCTGTATACGGTATGTATACACTCCCCCCCCCCCCCTGTATACGGTATGTATACACTCCCCCCCCCCCCCTGTATACGGTATGTATACACTCCCCCCCCCCCTGTATACGGTATGTATACACTCCCCCCCCCTGTATACGGTATGTATACACTCCTCCCCCCCCCCCTGTATACGGTATGTATACACTCCCCCCCCCCCCCCTGTATACGGTATGTATACACTCCTCCCCCCCCCCTGTATACGGTATGTATACACTCCCCCCCCCCTGTATACGGTATGTATACACTCCCCCCCCCCCCCCCCCTGTATACGGTATGTATACACTCCCCCCCCCCCCCTGTATACGGTATGTATACACTCCCCCTTCCCCCTTGTATACGGTATGTATACACTCCCCCTTCCCCCTTGTATACGGTATGTATACACTCCCCCTTCCCCCCTGTATACGGTATGTATACACTCCCCCTTCCCCCCTGTATACGGTATGTATACACTCCCCCTTCCCCCTTGTATACGGTATGTATACACTCCCCCTTCCCCCCTGTATACGGTATGTATACACTCCCCCTTCCCCCCTGTATACGGTATGTATACACTCCCCCTTCCCCCTTGTATACGGTATGTATACACTCCCCCTTCCCCCCTGTATACGGTATGTATACACTCCCCCTTCCCCCCTGTATACGGTATGTATACACTCCCCCTTCCCCCCTGTATACGGTATGTATACACTCCCCCTTCCCCCTTGTATACGGTATGTATACACTCCCCCTTCCCCCCTGTATACGGTATGTATACACTCCCCCTTCCCCCCTGTATACGGTAAAATTTCAGGTTTCTGTGATGTAAAAAAAATGAGACAAAGAAAATCATTTCAGAACTTTTTCCACCTTTTTAATGTGACCGATAAACTGTACAACTCGGGGGGAACAAAAACCGATATCTTTCAGATGAAGGGAAGTAAAAATAAAATCCGGTGACGTAAGTGTGCACACCCTTACACTAATACTTTGGTGAAGCCACTTGTGATGTTATTCCAGCACTCAGTGTTTTTGGGGAGGAGTCTTTCCGCACGGCACATCCTGCCTTGGCATTATTTGCCCAAAAACACTCAAAATCTGTCAGATTGTGAGGATATCTCCTGGGCACAGCCCTCTTCACCCCCCCCCCCCCCACAGATTTTCAATGGGGTTCAGGTCTGGGCTCTGGCTGGAAATCTTCTGGTGAAGACATTCCTGTGGTGATTTGGATGATTTAGGTCGTTGTCATGCTGAAAGATGAAGTTCCTCTCCATGTTCAGCTTTCTAGTAGAAAGAAGCCTAAAGGTTTTGTGCAGATATTCACCGGTATTTGGAACTGGTCATAATTCCCTCTACCCTGACTAAGGCCCCTGTTCCAGCTGAAGAAAAAAAGCTCCAAAGCATAATGCTGCCACCACCATGCTTCACGGTGGGTATGGTAATGTGCAGTGTTGTTTTTTTGCACCAAACATATCTTTTGGAATTATGGCCAAAAAGTTCAATCTTTGGTTTCATCAGACCAGAACACATTTCCCCACATGATTTTGGGAGACCTTAGATGTGTTTTTGCAAAATGAAGCCGGGTTTGGATGTTTTTCTTGGTAAGAAAAGTCGTCTTGTCACTCTACCCCACAGCCCAGACATATGAAGAATACGGGAGGTTGTTGTCACCACACAGCCAGTACTTGCCAGATATTCCTGCAGATCCTTTAATGTTGCTGTCGGCCTCTTGGCCTCTTGACCAGTTTTCTTCTCATCAATTTTGGAGTGACGTCCAGTTCTTGGTGATGTCACTGTTGTGCCGTATTTTCTCTTTGATGGTGACGGTCTTCACTGTGTTCCATGGTATATCTAATGCCTCGGACCCTTCTCCTGACTGATACCTTCTAACAGTGAGATCCCCCCCCCTGATGGTTTGGAAGCTCTCTGAGGACCATGGACTTTGCTGTCGGATGCCACTAAGAAAATGTCAGGAAAGACCTACTAGAACAGCTGAACTTTATTTGGGGATTAATCAGAGGCACTTTATATGATGGGAGGTGTGTACTGACTCCTATATAACATGAGTTTGAATGTGATTGCTTCATTCTGAACACAGCGACACCCCCAGTTATAAGAGGGTGTGGTGTGCACACTTATGCAACCAGATTATTTTATTTTTTTCTACCCTCCCCTAAAAGATTTCAGTTTATTGTTCGATTGAGTTGTGCAGTTTATCGGTCACATTAAAGGTGGAAAAAGTTCTGAAATGATTTATCTTTGTCTCATTTTTTTTTTTTATATCACAAAAACCTGACATTTTACCACACGGGGTGTGTAGACTTTTTATATCCACTGTATGTGAGGGCCGTGTGTACCTACCTGCACAGGTGTTCCAGGCAGTCCCAGTCAGATGAGACACATCTGCTACTCTCAGTATGACATCTGTGCACAGCCCCGAGTGCAGATGTTGTGTGTCTCTCATGCACCCACATAGATGTCAGACGGGAGCGGCGGTTGTGTCCGTGTAGACGCTGCATCCCAATTGCAATGAATTGGACTTCCTGTATTGGTATGCATGGAAAACCCTTGCAGATCGGTATACACTGCTCCTGATTGGTCTGTATGCTCTCCCACGCTGTCCATCAGGTACAATGCCAGGATACATGAAACTTTGGACGGCTGCACTCTAATACAAGTGGTACTGTTGCAAAGTAGAACTATAGCCAAAACTTTTATTTTTATTTTGGACAGAGCAAATTTTTTTCGCCCTGCAAAAAATTTTTTTGCTTAGACTGCCATTCACTTCCTGTCCCGTAGCCCAAACAGGAAGTGTGAGGAAATCCCTGGAAATGAAACGCTTCCTGCCCAAGGCCGTCATATGACATCCTGGACTTTGAGTGGAGATCTTTGAATGACTGGTACAGCTGCAGGCATCATTCAGGTGTCTTGGGTTTTTTTTTGTGCTGGAGACTCTCTGCACTGTAAAAAAACAAAAATAGTGGCTGTTCGGGGACATCGCCACCCTCTGATGATTCTACCAGCTTACCCGTGCGATCCGCAAGCCGGAGAATGAATCAGCAGCCATTTGCCATAGAGAATACCGCGGACCAGATGGTCCCTGGCAATCTCTATGACCTGAGATGTAAAACATGGCTATTTATTTTTTTTCCGGCTGGGAATCTCCAACACAAAAAAAAAAAATTGCATTTAGTTATACTTTAATAATTATATAAAAGCACATATACAAAGAGAAGCACGGGGTGCAGAGAAGAGCCAACACATTTCACACTCGTTTGGTGCTTACTCATGAGTAATGAGCAAGCTAAACTAGCTCGGAATGTATCAAATTTGGATTGAATGGGCAGCGCCTGAAAAGCGTTTTGAAAGTGCCACAAAACTAGAGTTTATGATCTTTTTTTTTTCGGGGTGAAAAGCAGCGCAAAAGCAACATTTAAATGAGCGGCAGCAGTCTAACGCTTTCACAGCGAAGATTAAACCCAATCTTAATGCCTAAGCCTAATTTTGGAACTTTGATGCTTTGGTAAGCCTGTACAGATCACAACTACTCTGTGGATTATACCGGGTTTTGTTTTTTTCAGGACAAATTGGGCTTTCATTTGATGGTAAATGGAAATCTCCTGATTTTTTTTTTCTTTATTATCAAAGGAAAACTGGCCCAAAATAGTAAAAAAAAAAAAAAAAAAGTTTTTAAATGTAGCTGTATATTTCTTGCTAATACCACAACCCAAAATAAATTCTTCTGCTCCTGACAATCACAGAGATGCCACATATGTATATATTTGTTGTTTGTACCCGTAGTACAGCCCAGAAACAATAGTGCGCATTTTGCTCTTATTCTACCTAAAACACACCGACACTGATTAAAAAAAAAAAAAAAATCCTGACCTTGACCCGAACACTAAAGCCTCGTGTACACGGTACGATTGTTTGCCAACCGAGCGTCTGATTTTTGTCTTCAGGGTGTGTCAGGATCTTGTCTTGCATACCAACGGTACACAATTGTCGTGCCACAAACACGAACGTGGTGACGTACTGCGAGGAATTTCAGATCTTGAGCGCCACCCTTTGGGCCCCCTCCTGCTAATTTAGTGTTTGGTGAGCATTGATTCCAAGCATGCGTGTTTTGTACTTTGGACTTTTGGGTTACGGACTTGTGTACTGACCATGCGAAAACCATTCCGTTGTCCGCCGAAAATTTCCTAGCCTGTCATCCAACATTTGTTGGCCGAAAGTTGGACAATTGTCCTAAATTCTTATCGTTAGTACGCTCCTTCTGACAACAGTCTGTCAACAGACAATCCCCTGCCAACAATCGTATCGTGTGTACGAGGCGTAACCCTGGGGCTGTCCTAAAAAAAAAAAAAATAGAAGGCGCACACACCTAGTGCATTACCAAAAACTTGTAACCAATATAAAAAAAAAAAAAAAATAGATACTCACAAGATGGCAAATAATCGGTCATAGCAACACATAATGCTGAACAATGTGGACCCAAAATGTGCCGAATTCACATCACGGGGGATACAGGCGCTCCAAGTAGCTTGGCTCTGAGGAAGGGAGTGCGCCCCCTAAAACGCGTCAGCTGTATACCGCGCGATGGGAAAACGGCACGTTTGTGTCCACACTGTTCAGCATCCTGTGTTTTTATGGCCTATTATTATTTGCCATCTTGTGAGTATCCATTTTTTATTGGTTTTATTATTGATTAAATGTTTTTGGTAATGCACTAGAGGTGTGTGCCTTCTATTTTATTTTTGTAATATTGATCACACCACCTAGTCTGAGGAATGGCATCATCCGCTTATTCCTTTAGGATTACCGCTGTCTTCGCTGTTCTACACTAAGGAAGACCTCATAGTGCTGGAAGTGAAAGTTTGCTACTGGAGCTGACTTACATCAAATTTTTATTTTATTTTATTATTTTTTTTATTTTATAATTTTTTTTATTTTTTCTTG
>CM055128.1:4532266-4687266 GCA_029206835.1 Rana muscosa
CTATATTTAATAAAATACTGTATATATATTTTTTTTTTTTTTACCATTTTGACCCAGGAGATATCTATTATTAACCATCCAATTTATCCTGAAAAAAAAAAAACCGCGGTATAATCCACCTGGATACACAATGTAGTTGTGGTGATCGGTACGGATTTACAAGCACATGTCACCTTTGCAAAATTGTGCTCAGGCATTTACATCGGTGTTATCCTTAGGTGTGAAGGGGTTAAAAATAAGTGGTACATTTTGCTGAGTGCAGCCGGCTGACCCTCGCGGGGTAAACACGTCCCTTGCACGGATGAACCACTTTTGTAGCCAAATTGGGATAATGCCTACTTTATATTTGTTACATGTTCCCTTTAATAACACATTGGTAACATTTACCATAACGAACCCTGTCTGTTCTGTTTGCAGTTTCTCAGCTGTAAGCTCGAGTTGAACACACCGGGGATCATTTACTAAAACTGGGGCGTGTAAAATCAGAAGCCGCGGTGCATGGGAGCCAATCAGCTTCTTCAAATAAACTTTGACAATAAAACCTGGAAGCTGATTGGTTTCTATGCAGAGCTGCAGCAGATTTTATACTCTCCAGATTTAGTAAATCACTGTCTGTCCTAAGAAAGCCTTAGAAATGTAGGAACTGTCCACCTGCATTGTATAGTAAATGACTTTACGCTCCAGTAACACAGAGGTGCTGCAGCAAAAAAAACCGCTTGAACGCCCACAAGCTGCCCATGTGTCGCTGGGTAGGTAATGTTTATGTGCTGGGAGGTCGTTCCCAGCCTGAAAACTGAGCTGCTGAAGACAAGCTCTCCGTCCTGAGGAAACGTCGATTGCGGCTACCGATCATGTGACCATCGTGACAGCCAATGACAGTGGTCACATAATCACTGATCCCTCCCCGAGCATTAAGAAGTTTTAAAGGCAGAAAGGGGGTTAATCAAGGATAGGGAAGTCTGGGGGGGGGGGGGGGGGGGGGAACACAAGGACCCCTGTGAGACTCTCCAGAAGATCTTGGAATCGGCTGTGACACGTTCTTCTTAGAAACTTCTAAAAGGTAAGAAATATAAAAATATATATATGAATACGCTATGCTGTGTGAATCGGAACACTCATTATCCCCATGGGGGGGGGGGGGCCGCGTGCGGAGCGTGTTGTGGGGGGGGGGCGGCCTGGAGGGAGTCCAAGCTGAGACTGCCCCGCCTAGACATGTGCCTGACTAAACCCCCAAGCTATGCTGTTTTCCAGCACCTGGGTGTACATAGGCATTCTTATTTGATGCTGCAGACGTTTGCACACCGTGGGTATTATCAGCATCGCTGCCAGAGCGGCGGTTATCAGATGTCAAGGGAGGCCTCCGCCTTACGCCAGAGATGTCCTCTAAGTCAGTGATGTAAAATGGGAGGGAAAATAAAATGTTTATATGAAAGCGTCCGTGATAAACGATTGATCAATTTTTATTTTTTTGCAAAATGGCCCAAGCACTCCGCCTGCAAGAGCAGCCAGACCCCATGGAAATCCATCCCCAGGAGCCACATTCAGCCACCTATAGAAACCGCACACAGACATGTTCGGGGGATGAGTTACTAAACTGGAGAGTGCAAAATCTGGTGCAGCCAATCAGCTTCTCACTTCAACTTGTTCCTGTACGTTGGTCTCTTTAAGTGGGTTAGCGGGTGCGCACACCCGCTGCATTGCGGGGGTGCCGATGCTCATGACCGCCGGCACGAGAGGTAGCACAGAGACGGACGGACGGGCATGGATATGCGTACGCACAAATCCCTGTTCTGTGAGGAAAGACAGATCGTGAGTTCCTAATGGCTAGGAACCATGATCTGTCATTTCCTCTAGGTCACTCCCCTCCCCCTACAGTGAGAACACACAAGGGAACACAATTAACCCCCTTGATTACCCCCTGGTGCATTTTTATAGCTCTGATCGCTGTATAAATGTGAATGGTCCCAAAAATGTGTCCGCCATAATGTCGCAGTCCCGATATTTATAAAACAAAAAAAAAAATCGCAGATCGTCGCCATTACTAGTAAAGTAAAAGCCATAAATCTATCCCCTATTTTCTAGACGCCATAACTTTTGCGCAAATCAATATACGCTTATCGCGATTTTTATTACCAAAAATATGTAGAAGAATACGTATCGGCCTAAAAGCGGAGGAAAATTTAAAAAAAATATTATTTTTTTTTTAAATGGGGATATTTATTATAGCAAAAAGTACAAAATAGTGTTTGTTTTTTCAAAATTTGCTTTTTTTTTTTGTTTATAGCGCAAAAAATAACCGCAGAGGTGATCAAATACCACCAAAAGAAATCTCTATTTGTGGGGGGGAAAAAAAGGCCAGTTTTGTTTTGGGTACAACGTCACACGACGGCGCAATTGTCAGTTAAAGCGACGCAGTGCCAAAAATGGCCCGGTCATTGAGCAGCCAATTCTTCCGGGGCTTAAGTGGTTAATTTTCTCAGAATAAAAGATGAGATCTGATTGAACAATTTCTGCGCTTTTGTGGGAAACTACTTCCCCGCCAGTTCTTTGTAAATCCCATAATTTAAAATATTTAGGCCCTGTTCAGGTGTGGTGAATTGCTCCGTGCCGGGGCCTGCATGTATTCCTGTGCCAGCGGTCATTTTTTTTTTTTTTTAGTCTATTGGGACACACGGCCGCACGGAGACCGCCATTGTTCCCCCATATGACGTGTAGATCCCCGATCTCACCCTGTGTGTGTTCAGGGACCTGCATGTTATAGAGGGGCAGTGCTCTATCATGGTCATGTGATAGTTTGTTTTATAGACGATATATGCAAAGAGGGATCACACAAATACTTATATAAAATTTATTAAAGATAATGGACAGATACAGAAAATATCACAAAAATACTTAACTAAAGATGCTGTTTTGCCATGGAGTCCCATCTCCACATGCAGCATGGCCATAGAGCAGGTTCAGACACATGACTGGATGGCAGTTCTGGGTGAGACCAGCCCTATTCCAGTTTGGGCTGTGGTAGATAAGGCTAGTATGTGAGTAAATGACCAATCGTAGAGAAGAAAGTGGGCTCGGCCACATCTGGCCAGTTAAAAAAATTAAAAGATATTCCTTTGGCATAAGGTAAAGCCATGCTTATGGCCTCCTTAACCAAGATTTGGAGGCTTAGAATACATTAGCGAGTCATAGTAATAGGGATATTTCCTTCTCACATAATAGGATGTATGCAGCATGTGAAGATGGAGCGAATCACCCCATGTGAATGGGGTCTTACACTACATGTAAATGCCATGTACAAGTGCTGGAAAGGAAGTTGGTTATATTTCTAAAAACATTTCCCTCAAATATTCTGTTTAAGGGAATTAAGAATCTATTGTCTCATGTTTCCGAGGAAAAAAAAAGTGCAGTAAATTACTATTTCTGTCAGTTCCTCCCCTGCCAAAAGCCCAATTTGTGGGCATTCCTGATGTGGAGCTCAGTTGATTCCACCCTCTGTTCTGCGAGCATGCCTGAAAAAGCCCTTTTGTTTGAGTTCATCATCGACAGGAGACTTGTCACACCCCTCACACTGCATTTTATTGATTGTACATACCGGTACCTATTTTTAAGCTCAGTTTCTACCTCCCCGCCTGCTGATAGTACACCTGAGCTCAGTATTCATATATGTTACAGGCAGTCTTGCCAACACACTGTTTAGTCTCCTTCTGAGCATAGTGTTCAAACAGCGGGGGGTGGGGGGAGCTGTCGACAATGCAGCATGCTAGCTCAGCATCTATAATAATGGGACAATGAGCTACATGTACATTGTCTCCTGGGATCTCTGGTGTGACGAGTTAAAAGTGGGAATCTTTTATCCCCGATTCATACAGCTGGTTAGCTGCATACACAAGATTCGAAGGGCCAGTCCATGCACATAGCATCGGACGCTCAGCCTATATGAACTAAATGACAAGCTGACTGCGGCTGGTGTTTGCATGTAGCTGCATGCCAAGCGGTAACCTGACTGTGCCCAGGTTCCTACCCACAGGTAACCTAGTGAAGCATGACGACATACAAACAGCACCGGCAGTGGTCAGTCAGCCATTAGTTTATATAGTAGTGATCCCCAAGCTGTGGCCCTTTGCTCGCTTTTAAACCGGCCCTTGGGGTATTAGTTAATCCACTGACACCAACGATGGGGCACAATTCCTCCCAACGGCACCAACAGTTGGGCCTGATGATGGAGCACAATTCCTCTCAACGATGGGGAACAATTCTTCCCAATGACAGGACACCTTTTCAGCGACACACATAGAAGGCAATAGTAACCAGTCCTGCAATCTGCACAATGATCTGTTCCTGTATGATTGAGCGCTACAAGATGCTCCTTGTGTAGACAACACCACAGGGATTTGTTTGTTTAGCAATCCTAGATCTTGCAATTAGTCCCGAGGTAACCTGGTTAAGTTACTAAACTTGGTTTATGTGGGTGCCATTCAGTAATAGTTAAATTTTACTAATAAGATAAAACTTGCCCATGTGTCTCCAGCCTTAAAGTGAAACTAGACCCATAAAAAATGCCCCCCCCCCCCCCCCCAAAACCATTAGATTCAAGGCATGCTGTGATGTATAACTGGCCCAGTTGCTTGCGCTCTCAATGGAAATGTAAGCCAGCAAATGGCTGGTGTCAGAACCGATCACATGTGCAGCACTACGCAGAGTCTAGTACATAGGGGCCGAATGTCAGGCGACATTGGTCGGGTTCAATAAAAACCGGCCAACATTCGACCCGTGTGGCAGCCGGTTCAGCCAGCCTCTGTCAAACATGTGTGCTGGGAAACCAGCGGCCCGACTAACTCCTGATCAGAGCTCTCAGCCAATGGCAGAGCGCTGACCTGAGTGTTTCAGTATCACACGCACGTTAGTACAGCGGCTTTGACAGGAGCGGTAAGTTTTTTGATTAGTGAATACTAGGCTTAAGATGGCAGCTTCCTTGGCTGTAAAGTATAAGAGGGTTTAGTCCCCTTTAAAAAGCAGAGGCTCAGGGACCAGAACTGTTGTGACAATGCTACTAATCCTCACAGCCAGAAGAGGGTAAATCTCAGGGGACACAAACCTCTGGCAGGTGTTTACTGTTGTCACCTCTCTTTTCAATTAAAAGGCCGGTTCACCTTAAAAAGGAGAAGTAGGACCAAAGCTCTTTTGGGGGAGGGGACAGATGCAGCATCTAGGGAGTATAAAATGTTAGTGTTTTTTTTTTTCAAATCCCAAAAAGGAACACGGGGGGGACTAAATATGCAATATTAAAAGTAAAATTTTATTAAAAAAGGCCAATGTGCAACACACATGTAAAAAATAAAAAAAGCAGGCATATCTGATTTATCATTTAATATTAGTATTATTTAATATTACACTTAGATGGCGCCCCCTTGTGTTCCTTTTTCAGATTGACAGTTTGCTTCACTCTATGGGGGCTGCTACCACTTCCTGCTATGAAAGCCATTGACTATTGTGGACTTTAATGCATATTTTTAATGTTGTGTATTGGGGTAGTACACACCTCTTCCAGCGCCATTTATCTTATACTTTTTTTTTAATCAATCCCATACTTTAATAAAGTGCACACATTTCTGCAGGAAATATAATGTGTATTTATTTATTTTTCACCGGAGTCTGCACAGTATTGCTCCTGAGGTCAGTGAATCGCAGTGGACGACTCTTCCTCTGG
This sequence comes from Rana muscosa, assembly GCA_029206835.1. Classification (NCBI taxonomy): domain Eukaryota; kingdom Metazoa; phylum Chordata; class Amphibia; order Anura; family Ranidae; genus Rana; species Rana muscosa. The sequence goes on from CM055128.1 coordinate 4,537,974, forward strand.
CTTTCTGCTTGTACAGAGGAACGGCCTTGTAGCTGTAGAGCTGGAAGAAGCGTCAATGGACTACAACCATGGCAATTACCACACTGTACATCATTCAGAACTACAAGTCCATCCACCACCGTGGCAGATGGGACTTGTAGTTTTTTTTCATTCACAGATCTCTGAACGAAAGATGATGTGGCTGTGTGGGTGGAGCTCTGCTGATTTCAAAACACGACAGTGACTGCAGCAGAGGGGAAGCGCCCCCCCCCCCATGCATGCAGACACAGAGGGGTGTGGTTTGAGTGGTTATTTGCACCATGTTACACACCAAGTATAATATTGTGCATTCTCCTTTAACGTTAGATTCCCACCTATGCGTTTGTCAGCGGGGGGCACGACAGTCCATTCAAATGACTGGGCTGCCTTGCCTGTGTTTCCGGGGAAAAAATAAATGCATGCACTTTTTTAAAAAATGCAGCTGCAGGGAAATTGCATTGTGCGATTTCCATGGTTCCTGCATTGTGATGTCACTCAGAATGCACGTTTTTCACTGTGGGAATCGCTGCGATAGTCGCACGCAGAAGTGCCCTTCCTGTCGGTTGGGAGTGCTCTTTAGCAAAAAAGTAGGAAACATTCACTCTACCATTAAGAAAAAGATAAATCGTGTGATCTGGTCATATTTTATTAAAAAGCATTAACATATCTTACAAACAAAGTGTGCAAAACAAAAACTGAATTCATGAATAAATTGCACTAAAGCCACATGCAGAAACTTACACTCCAAAAACTACCTAAAAAGTTAAAGTTCTCCAAACATCAGAAGCCTTTAAAAATGTCAGCGCGTTCCCACGGGCTTCTGCTGAACAAATGCCTTGTATGCGGCAGAGCGCCAAACTACGCGGGGAAGAAGCCGAATAAACTCTGAAGAACGGCTTTGCTTCTTCCACGTGGAGAAAAGGCGAAGGGGGAGGGGACGTTCAGTGATTCATAGCCCTGAGCTCATTCTTTAAGGAGATTGCTTTAAATAGTTTCAGGCCAAGCTAGCACAGTGCAAATGATTTATTTACTTTACTACATACATGCGGCTCCTGTAAGCGTTGAATGAACTCTATACTACTGTCAGTATACAGCGGTATGGGGACTTCCTGTCCCATCCCTGGAACAAAATCCTAGTTGGGCCGAGAGCTACTCAGCAATTCACAGGAAGCTTTGTATTTTTTTATTTTAAGGAATACATGGCTTCCTCTGGAGAAGACAGGCACGTGATGTCACAATCTCCAGCTCAGCCATTCACAGGAAGCTTTGCATTTATTTTATCAAGGAATACAAGGCTTCCTCTGGAGAAGACAGGCAGGTGACGTCACAATCTCCAGCTCAGCCATTCACAGGAAGCTTTATAATGTTGTTATGAATGACAACACTTCCTCTTGTCAAGCTAGAGATTGTGATGTCACCTGCCTTTCCACCATTCAGAGCAAGCCTTGTATTCCATGATAAAAATACAAAGCGTCCTGTGAATGGCTGAGCGGCACCCAGCCCAACTGGATTTTGTTACAGGAATACTGCTGTCGGAACACAGCACTGTACGTAGCTGATGTTGCATACAGTTAACAGTGTCGGCATGAAATGGTTCATTTGGGCCAGCTTGGCCCAATAGAACTATTGAAAGTGCTAGTAAAAGCAGGAGTAAGGCGTGGTCCACTAGTGCGGGCCGTGCTTTGCGGGTATCACCTGGATTCTCGCAAGCACATCACACTGCACTTACGAGATACGTAGAGCTGCCGTTTATTCTAAATAACACCCCCACGCATCTCAGCCTGCAGCGCGATCGCAGGTGTGGAATCCGCATGGTCAAAAAAGACCATGCGGTTTCCCTGCGGCCACGCGTTTAAAAAGGAATGGGCTGCAATGCCCAAGCAAATGCGGGACACACGGACCGCACTAGTGTGAACCGAGCTTTAGGCTTTAACTTCCATGGGAGACCTGTATGACCCCTGAACCCAGACCGGATATCAGAGCTAGCTACTGGGACAGATTCTGCACCTCCCCCACTCCAACTGAATGGTGGCAAGGACACAGGTTCACCTGTGGAAATTAAAGAGACCCTGTCACCTTGCCCATTATACTCACCTTCAGGGCCCATTCACTCCATTGCATTAAAAAAAAACACACATGCATTTGCCTCGATGCACATACCGTGCTTTTAAAAACATGAATGCATTTGCATGACGTCCTTTACATAATATGGAACCAAGACTTGAAAAATGCACGGAATAAAAACACATTGTTTTCAGTGCATTTTCCATAGGTTGCCTTTGATTACAATGTAATGCATGCAGCAATCAGGCTAAAAAAGCAACAAAGGTACCCGCTAACGCAATGCACTGATGGGAGGAGCTTCAGAGACTAATGGGAGTTTTGGTGCAATCTTCGCATACGGTGCTCCTGCATTGTACCATACATAAACCGCAATTGTGTGAATGGGCCAGTTTGGTTGGCACCACCACATATTTGGTGCTTTTGGGTATGAAGGATCATGTGATCCCTGATACAGTGCTCAAGCTTAGTGGCCAATCACTAGGCCTGTGCACGGTCACATGACTGGGCAGGGTGTCATTGCTCCCTGCAAACCCAGACACCAGCTAAACTTCAGCACAGAGGAGGGGGTGGGGCTCTGAAGAAATTGAGTAAATTGGTTGGCTTCAAAGAGATCCTGGCAAGAATGGGGCAAGGTGACATGTGCTGAAGTGAATGGCGGGCACATGCGCCTACCCAGAAAGCTGGGATCATGTACATCCAGTGCAGTGGGGCGGCTCTGACGCAAGAGATCTGCTGTAGACGGATGCAAAGATTTAAGGCAGAACTCCAGACAGAGATTTTAGTCGGTGCTTATGTGTAAATCTCAGGTGTAATTATTGTCCAGATCGCTGCTCGGTACATTAAAACCCAATAAATTTCTTTGCCAGATCGCACAGCTCCCGCTATACTTGCGGCCCACTCTAGCACTAGTGTTGCATTTTGCCACCTTCCCATTCACAGAAGGCTGTGTATTCCACAAAGGATCACAGAATGCAATGGGAGGGTTGTAAATCAATGAGAAAAAAAAAAAAGGCAAAGCTGACCGTACACACACCGCCTACAATCTACATCGGTCCGTCGTCCATCGACTCTTATGGAGGTGCAAGTTGTCATCCAGATAACTGCTCGGTACATTAAAACCAATAAAATTTCTTTGCCAGATCGAACAGGTTCTGCTATACTTGCGGCCCACTCCAGCACTAGTGTTGGGTTTGCCCCCCACTCCTCCCATTCACAGAAGGCTGTGTATTCCCCCAAAGGATCGCAGAATGCAACTGGAGGGTCATAAATCACTGAACAGTGAACTCCCCACCACCACCCCTCGGAGAACCTCTTTAAAAAACAGAAAGCCTTGAAGAGCAAAGCTGACCGTTCACACACCGCCTACAAGCTACATCGGTCTGTCTATCGACTTATGGAGGTGCAAGTTGTCATACATCCATGGCCTGCATGATGGGCTACAAAACTATTATGCGTCTTCCCAGCTGAGTGCTTTCAGTGGAAATCCTGGAACTGTCAGAGCTCTGTATGCGGGCCGGCGCTAGGTTAGTGGTTGCTTTGCCAATGTTAGAATGTGCCGGGTTAGTGTGACATTGACAAACTGGGACACTGTCATGGTTAGGCTGAAAAGGGGCAAAAAGACAAAAAAAAATAAAACAAAAAAACAAAAAACAAAAAAACAGGAAAGAATCCCAAAGTGGCTACATGTTCCCGGAGTCTCAGGCCGGCTCGCCAACAATACTGCTGCGGCTCGTTCTATGGGAGGACGTCTAGACAATATTATGTGTTAAATCTCCATTTTCTCAAAAATAATAAAAAGAACTTCCCCGGATGTCTTCTGATCTGAAGGGAAGAATGGAACGGATGGAAAGATTTTTGAGAAGCATTATAGTAATACGATGGATTCATTTCAAAGCTAAAACTCTGGGAAATTTGAACATAAAGTCTAAAGTACTGGAGTTGTCAGTCTGGGGTGACTTTCCATCCTCTCCCCCCCCCCCCCCCCCCTCCGATAAAACGGTAAAGAGAGGCTTCTGAGAAGAGTCCGTCATCTCTCTGCAAACCGTCTCAGAGCTTGTCGTCTGTCATTTCCAAAAACTGTGCGTACACGTCCCTCGTGCATTCTCCTTTCTGGTTGAACTGGAATTTGTAGTAGCTGCCATCTGCACAGATTGCTGAAAGAGAAAGGAGAGGTCAGGACCCGATAAAATCTCTCTGCCCACCCCATAACTGACTGCAGGAGCAGGACCCAACAAATTCCTACTGCCCACCCCATAACTGACTACAGGACCCAACAAAGAGTCCTACTACTGCCCCATAACTGACTGCAGGACCCAACAAAGAGTCCTACTACTGCCCCATACCCAACTGCAGGACCCGATGAAGAGTCCTACCTCGCCATAACTGGCTACAGGACCCGACGAAGAGGCCTACTGCCCGCCCCATACCTGACTACAGGACCCAATGAAGAGTCCTACTGCAAGACCCAACAAAGAGTCCTCCTACTACCCCATAACTGACTGCAGAAGCGGAACCCGACCAAGAGTTCTACTGCCCCATAAATGACTGCAGGAGGCATTTTCTGGCACTTGGTTTTCTAGAAAATTTCTTAGGACCCCAAAAAGATGATACATTTAACCACTTGCCGAGGTTGACGACATCATTTACCTTGAGCCTACGTCCACACTACTGGAATATGATGTACTACGAATTTAATCGGTTTTTTTGTCCTGTGTGAGGTGCAAATTTACCGCGATTTTCAGGAGGCAGAGGTGTGAACTGTGTGCTGCGAGTTTACTGTAAGTTCAATTGAAGCCCATGAAGATAAAATTTGCACTGCACCATAGGAATTTGCATCGCACCCAACACGCACAATACTTTTGGCAATATAGTGTATTTAGGCTTACTGACAAAGACCTGCAGGCCCATCGCTATGATGGCGAGCCTCACCAGCCAATAGGAAGACAAGCGAGCTAAAGAGCCGAAAACTGTCTAAGATTTGGACATGACCATTGTGGCAGTTTAGATTGTTTCTTCCCCCCCACCCAAAACATTTCAAAAATACAACCACAATGATATAAAAAATTAACTCTTAATACATCCAGGCCTGCAGAACACAGCAACTGTGATCGATGCTCAATTCCACCAGCTTAGCCATTGTGTTCTTTTTGGGGGGTGCATCAGAGGGAAACAATGATTACCCCCAATCGGCTACAGCAGTTGGCAAATGCATGCTAAAAATACAACATGCTGGTTGTACCAGAGTCTATCAACGTAGGCGAGGATCTATTTTTCTTAGACTTTCTCCGACATACCTATAACAGAGTTCGGCTCGGTTCCAAAGGCACAAATACAAGGCGATCCGGATGGGACCTGAAACTTGGAGAAACTCCATTTGGAGCTGAAGTACTTGGGAAGGAAACTGGCAGACGCCAAACTGTAGGTGAAAAAAAAAAAAAAAAAATTGCATTTATATATATTTTTTCTTTCAAAAAGGTGAACTTATGTTTAAACATTTTGGTTGTTTGTAGCTGCATGTTGCCTCTAGTGCCCCACAGAATACACACTGCAGAGACAGCTATTAGACACTAGGAGGGAGCACAGTGGTGAAAATGTCCTCTGCTGACAGGACTGTCTGAGCATCTATGATCCAGAATCATGTGTGCAATGACTGCACATACAGAAAACCCCGCAGGCGCCTGCAGTCCCTACATCTGCTCCCCCCCCCGGAGCCTGCAGTCCCTACATCTGCTCCCCCCCCCCCGGAGCCTGCAGTCCCTACATCTGCTCCCCCCCCCCCCAGGAGCCTGCAGTCCCTAAATCTGCTCCCCCCCCCCCCCCCCAGGAGCCTGCAGTCCCTAAATCTGCTCCCCCCCCCCCAGGAGCCTGCAGTCCCTAAATCTGCTCCCCCCCCCCCCCCCCAGGAGCCTGCAGTCCCTAAATCTGCTCCCCCCCCCCCCCCAGGAGCCTGCAGTCCCTAAATCTGCTCCCCCCCCCCCAGGAGCCTGCAGTCCCTAAATCTGCTCCCCCCCCCAGGAGCCTGCAGTCCCTAAATCTGCTCCCCCCCCCAGGAGCCTGCAGTCCCTAAATCTGCTCCCCCCCCCCCCAGGAGCCTGCAGTCCCTAAATCTGCTCCCCCCCCCCCCCCAGGAGCCTGCAGTCCCTACATGTGCTCCCCCCCCCCCCAGGAGCCTGCAGTCCCTAAATCTTCTCCCCCCCCCCCCCGGAGCCTGCAGTCCCTACATCTTCTCCCCCCCCCCCCGGAGCCTGCAGTCCCTACATCTTCTCCCCCCCCCCCCCCGGAGCCTGCAGTCCCTACATCTTCTCCCCCCCCCCCCGGAGCCTGCAGTCCCTACATCTTCTCCCCCCCCCCCCGGAGCCTGCAGTCCCTACATCTTCTCCCCCCCCCCCCCGGAGCCTGCAGTCCCTACATCTTCTCCCCCCCCCCCCCGGAGCCTGCAGTCCCTACATCTTCTCCCCCCCCCCCCCGGAGCCTGCAGTCCCTACATCTTCTCCCCCCCCCCCCCGGAGCCTGCAGTCCCTACATCTGCTCCCCCCCCCCCAGGAGCCTGCAGTCCCTACATCTGCTCCCCCCCCCCCCAGGAGCCTGCAGTCCCTACATCTGCTCCCCCCCGGAGCCTGCAGTCCCTACATCTGCTCCCCCCCAGGAGCCTGCAGTCCCTACATCTGCTCCCCCCCAGGAGCCTGCAGTCCCTACATCTGCTCCCCCCCAGGAGCCTGCAGTCCCTACATCTGCTCCCCCCCCAGGAGCCTGCAGTCCCTACATCTGCTCCCCCCCCAGGAGCCTGCAGTCCCTACATCTGCTCCCCCCCAGGAGCCTGCAGTCCCTACATCTGCTCCCCCCCAGGAGCCTGCAGTCCCTACATCTGCTCCCCCCCAGGAGCCTGCAGTCCCTACATCTGCTCCCCCCCAGGAGCCTGCAGTCCCTACATCTGCTCCCCCCCAGGAGCCTGCAGTCCCTACATCTGCTCCCCCCCAGGAGCCTGCAGTCCCTACATCTGCTCCCCCCCAGGAGCCTGCAGTCCCTACATCTGCTCCCCCCCAGGAGCCTGCAGTCCCTACATCTGCTCCCCCCCAGGAGCCTGCAGTCCCTACATCTGCTCCCCCCCAGGAGCCTGCAGTCCCTACATCTGCTCCCCCCCAGGAGCCTGCAGTCCCTACATCTGCTCCCCCCCAGGAGCCTGCAGTCCCTACATCTGCTCCCCCCCAGGAGCCTGCAGTCCCTACATCTGCTCCCCCCCAGGAGCCTGCAGTCCCTACATCTGCTCCCCCCCAGGAGCCTGCAGTCCCTACATCTGCTCCCCCCCAGGAGCCTGCAGTCCCTACATCTGCTCCCCCCCAGGAGCCTGCAGTCCCTACATCTGCTCCCCCCCAGGAGCCTGCAGTCCCTACATCTGCTCCCCCCCCAGGAGCCTGCAGTCCCTACATCTGCTCCCCCCCCAGGAGCCTGCAGTCCCTACATCTGCTCCCCCCCCAGGAGCCTGCAGTCCCTACATCTGCTCCCCCCCCAGGAGCCTGCAGTCCCTACATCTGCTCCCCCCCCAGGAGCCTGCAGTCCCTACATCTGCTCCCCCCCCAGGAGCCTGCAGTCCCTACATCTGCTCCCCCCCAGGAGCCTGCAGTCCCTACATCTGCTCCCCCCCAGGAGCCTGCAGTCCCTACATCTGCTCCCCCCCAGGAGCCTGCAGTCCCTACATCTGCTCCCCCCCAGGAGCCTGCAGTCCCTACATCTGCTCCCCCCCAGGAGCCTGCAGTCCCTACATCTGCTCCCCCCCAGGAGCCTGCAGTCCCTACATCTGCTCCCCCCCAGGAGCCTGCAGTCCCTACATCTGCTCCCCCCCAGGAGCCTGCAGTCCCTACATCTGCTCCCCCCCAGGAGCCTGCAGTCCCTACATCTGCTCCCCCCCAGGAGCCTGCAGTCCCTACATCTGCTCCCCCCCAGGAGCCTGCAGTCCCTACATCTGCTCCCCCCCAGGAGCCTGCAGTCCCTACATCTGCTCCCCCCCAGGAGCCTGCAGTCCCTACATCTGCTCCCCCCCCGGAGCCTGCAGTCCCTACATCTGCTCCCCCCCCGGAGCCTGCAGTCCCTACATCTGCTCCCCCCCAGGAGCCTGCAGTCCCTACATCTGCTCCCCCCCAGGAGCCTGCAGTCCCTACATCTGCTCCCCCCCAGGAGCCTGCAGTCCCTACATCTGCTCCCCCCCAGGAGCCTGCAGTCCCTACATCTGCTCCCCCCCAGGAGCCTGCAGTCCCTACATCTGCTCCCCCCCAGGAGCCTGCAGTCCCTACATCTGCTCCCCCCCAGGAGCCTGCAGTCCCTACATCTGCTCCCCCCCAGGAGCCTGCAGTCCCTACATCTGCTCCCCCCCAGGAGCCTGCAGTCCCTACATCTGCTCCCCCCCAGGAGCCTGCAGTCCCTACATCTGCTCCCCCCCCGGAGCCTGCAGTCCCTACATCTGCTCCCCCCCAGGAGCCTGCAGTCCCTACATCTGCTCCCCCCCAGGAGCCTGCAGTCCCTACATCTGCTCCCCCCCAGGAGCCTGCAGTCCCTACATCTGCTCCCCCCCAGGAGCCTGCAGTCCCTACATCTGCTCCCCCCCAGGAGCCTGCAGTCCCTACATCTGCTCCCCCCCAGGAGCCTGCAGTCCCTACATCTGCTCCCCCCCAGGAGCCTGCAGTCCCTACATCTGCTCCCCCCCCGGAGCCTGCAGTCCCTACATCTGCTCCCCCCCAGGAGCCTGCAGTCCCTACATCTGCTCCCCCCCAGGAGCCTGCAGTCCCTACATCTGCTCCCCCCCAGGAGCCTGCAGTCCCTACATCTGCTCTCCCCTATGTCCATCAGTGTCTGGTTAAAGCTTGTAGGAGTTTTCATTCCCCACCGACTTTCCTATAAGGCGGCAGGACCCCTGGACCCTCTGTCTAGACAGTGCTGATTGGCCCTGTGCCGATCACATGCACTCTCCCAAGAGGGAGAAAAAAAATAAACCCTCTAGCAATACACCCCAAACTGAGCATGTGCAGCCTGTCTCCATTTACTCTTGTCTTATCCGGACATGTTTTGGGGGCAATGCAAGAAGGGGAGGATCAGAGAAGACGGGATTCAGACATCTTTTACACAATGCAGAGGATTAACCTCTTAGGATTATAACAAGCATGCTTTACTGCATATACACACACACACGGATTTTACTGTTGTGGGTTTAGTAACACTCTAACCACGCTATAGTTTAATGATGGCTACAGTGCGGTCATCCAGTTCTGGGAGGCAGTCGTGACGACCGCTCGGGATTGTGCCCGCTGCTGGGCACAGGCGGTGCGCTTTGAGTTTAGTGTCCCCGGGACACTGCCGAGCACAGATTGAGGTAAAGGAGCCAATCAGCGGCTCTTTACCACATGATCAGCTGTGTCCAATCACAGCTGATCACAATGTCAACAGAAGCCGGTTACCGGCTATCTTCACCGCTCCTTATGCTGTCAGCGTGTGGAGGAGGGGAGAAAAGAGCCGATAATCGGCTTCTGCAAAAGTGCTGCCAATCTGTGCCCACCAGTGTCTCCACATCAATGTCACCTACCAGTGCCCATCAGTGAAGGAGAAAAATAACCCGTTTGCAGACACAAGTACAGCACAAATCACATCACCACAGCAGAGATCTGTGAGCCATGAACATCCAGGGTGACCCATTCAGGTGATTGGTCTAAAAAACACCTAAGGGCTCGTTCACAGGTGAATGCCCTCTAAAGAGCAATCCGGACAAGGACAGCTCTTCAGAGACCAAAGCACATGTGAACGTAGCCTTCAACCCCACAGGCTGCATTTCATTTTGCACTAAATTAAATGGTAAGATTGGGATAGAAATCGAATTTGGAAAATGTGCCCCACGTCAAACAATTATCCAAGCAGCAAATAGAACGGCCATATCAGTGAAACTGAAACTATGTACATTGCTCAGCGACGCCCCCGTACCTGGACTGTTTGTTCCTCTTTGGATCTTCTGCTGCGAAGATGTGAACCGTCCCATGATCACTGGACACGCAGATCAGAGAGGCATCCTCATTGAAGTTAATGCTGTAAGATACAAGAGGCGGAGTCACACCTTCATCCAGTCACCACAATAAAAAAAAAAAAAAAAAAAGACGCACAGCTTTGATTAAAGGACTTCTGAAGTCATCAACTTATTCTCTGCATTAAAGTGGTTGTAAAGCTCAGACATGAAATACGAACAAAGTATATCCCTTTTTGAGTCACTTCTGAAAAGTTTTCCTGACACCGAGAAAAATGGTGGCAGGGGGAGGGACCTCCAAGGTGAAGCGTGTCCCTTCCAACCAATGATCTTTCCTCACTGATGTAACACCAGCTCTCCGGCCCCTGCTTTTCAGGAGGTGAGAGATCCTGTGTAAATTCTTCACTTTCAATGTATGTAGGCGAAAGACAGCTATGGATAAACAGGTACAACTTATCACCTGAGGCCAGTCATTTCACTGGGTGGGGGGGGGGAACACTCCCCCTCTGTGTTCCTAAAACCCTTACCCAACTCCTTTCATGGCTCTAGCACCACTCTCCTCTTTTCCTGGTTTCACAGGAGACACTGAGGGCCGCGAAAGCCATATAGTTCTGGGCAGGGCAGCCATCACAAATTTTGGGGCCCCCCTGAAGCAGAGAACTGGGGAATGCTGACGATATAAAAAAAAAAAATCTTCTCTCCTGACGCGAGATAAGTGCGGGGGAGCCTTGGGGACCATCGGCCCCTTACAGCTGTAATGCAAAGAATAAAATAAAAAAAACACGTGAGGGGAGCCAGCCGGGACCATCGGGCCCCTTACAGGTGTAATGCCTGAAGAACACCCCCCCCTTTTATTCAAAAGTTCGTACCAAACATTGCCCGTTTGCCGATTCGGCGGGATGTTGAGCTTTGCCCAATCAGGGCACAGTGAATAGCTGGTTGTTGAGGGGGCCGGAAAGCCGGACACTGCATGCCTAACAACGGTAGAGTCATCAGCTGTCAATGGGCTTCCCCGCTGAAGACAACAGGGGTGGACGACGAGAAACAAGCGTGCGTTCTTAGCCGATTGGTTTCTATGCACAGCTGCACCAGATTCTCCAGTTTTAGTAAATCTTCATCTGCTTTTACAAAATTAAGACGGATCACATGATTATTCCACAATAATCTCTAATAGCAGTGAATTCCCAGGACGAATTCAGTATCTACAAGGGAAAAGCAGGAATCTGCAGAAAGCCCATCGCTGGCCTGGAGGAACCTCCCCCTCCCAGCTGGGTGTTATGACATCACAAACTCTCACCAGTAAATATTTGCAGCCTGCGATCCTCTCCGCAGCTCCTGGATTAGGTGTCCAGACGTCGTGTCGAATATCCGGATGAGGGTTCCCTGCAGTGATATAAAATAAAGTGCAGTCAGTCAGGTGACAGAATAAAAATCGCTCCCAATTCATTTTACACCCAGCCCCCACCCCGCAGGTGGCGATGACGCTGAGCACTGTGCAGAGTGAATTCTCCCAGGATTTGGTATCCCCGGCTTTCCCAGGATCCTGGAGGGTGGAGCCCAGCGATGTCAGGAAATGGCAGAAGCTGGTGGAGCGACAAGTTTTTTTTTGCAAGATAAGCACTGCTGGCATCCAGATCTCTCCCATTCATCATCATAACCATCAGACGGCCACCCTGCCCTAAAGGCATTCTGACCTTCTCTGAAGCGGTGGCGATTCTGGTCCCTTGTAGGTTAAGAGCGATGCAGCTTAGCACCCCCTCGTGGGCCGGGATGTCAACGGGGGGCTTCTCGGTGCTAGCGAGGTCCACGATCTGCACATGGCCGGTGTGCGCGCCGGGGAACGCCAGGAATGAGTTGTTACTGTTCGGACACAGGACACACAGGCCTTAAGAGGAGAGGACAGTGAATTAGGTGCAGGAAAGGACACTCGTAAGAGACAATTTTTTTTATTTTTTTTTTAACCACTTCCCATCCTGCCTATAGTAATATGACGGCCACAAAGTGGCTCTGCCATCCTGGGTGGCCGTCATATGACGTCCACAGGCCTCCCGGCCGCTAGGGGGCACGCGCCCGCCGCGTCACTCAGGTGCCGGCGCGCGTGCCTGGCGGCCGCGATGTCCGCCAGGCACCCGCAATCGCCAGTTACAGAGCCAGGGACCTGGATCCCTGTGTCAGGGAGAGGAGACCAATGGTGTCTTCCTTGTACATAGGGACACCGATCGGTCACCTCCCCCAGTCTGTCCCTTCCCCACACAGTTAGAATCACTCCCTAGGGAACACATTTAACCCCTTAATCGCCCCCTAGTGTTAACCCCTTCCCTGCCAGTCACATTTACAGAGTAATCAGTGCATATTTATAGCACTGATCGCTGTATAAATGAATGGTCCCAAAATAGTGTAAAAAAAGTCTGATGTGTCCGCCGCAATATCGCAGTCCTGACAAAAATCACAGATCGCCGCTATTACTAGAAAAAAAAAAAATCATAAATCTATCCCCTATTTTGTAGGCGCTATAACTTTTGCACAAACCAATTAAACGCTTATTGCGATTTTTTTTACCAAAAATATGTAGAATACATAACGGCCTAAACTGAGGAAAAAAATAGGTTTAAAAAAATAAAATTGGGATATTTATTATAGCAAAAAATAAATATTGTGTTTTTTCAAAATTGTCGCTCTTTTTGTTTATAGCGCAAAATATAAAAACCGCAGAGTTGATCAAATACCACCAAAAGAAAGCGCTATTTGTGAAAAAAAAAAAACACCCGTTAAGTTTGGGAGCCATGTCGCACGACCGCGCAATTGTCAAAGCGTGACAGCGCTGAAAGCTGAAAATTGGCCTGGGCAGGAAGGGGTGAAAATCCCCGGTATTGAAGGGGTTAAACACTTGTACATTTGGACTCCTTTCACACGGGTATTTTTCCCCCCAGGCGCTTTTGGGCTAAAAATAGCACCTGAAAAATGGCCCCCCTGCAGTCTCAGTGTGAGAGCCCGACTGCTTTCACACTGAGGCGATGCGCTGGCAGGACGTAAGAAAAAAAACAAACACTCCTCCAAGCAGCATCTTCAGAGCGGTGAAGGAGCGGTGTATACACCACCCCTAAAGCGCCCCTGCCCATTGAAACGAATGGGCAGCGCCGCCTTGCGGGCGGTTAAAAAAAAAAAAAAAAAAAAAAAAAATCGGCCTCTAGCGGGGGTTAAAAGCGCCCCCGCTAGCAGCCGAAAGCCTCCACAAAGACGGTAAAGCGCCGCTAAAAATAGCGGCGCTTTACTGCCGATGCCCCAGAGTGAAAGCACCCTTATGGTAGGCGGGCGGCAGCTCCAGGCCAAGCAACTTACTTCCTGCTGAGCTGTGCCGCCATTGGCCACAGCACGAGTTTATCAGCAGGTTACAGCCAATGATTTGGGCTGTATGGCTGCTGATCGGCTGTGGCCAAATCACAGCACAGACGTGTGTCCTCCGGTTTTCTCCCACACTCGAAAGACATGTCAGTAGGGCAATTGGATCTGGAATGAGTTGGGGGACCTTAAGATTGTAAGCTCCACGAGGGCAGGAAGATGCGAATGTACAATATATATGTAAAGCTCTGTAAATTGATGGCGCTATAAAAAGTACCTATAATATTATTAATAACTGGTGACTTTCATAAAATCACAATTTATCCTCATCCATAAGTATATTGGGAAAAAAAAAAAAAAAAAAAAAAAAAAAGTCTGTGTCACTCATCTCTGGCAAGTTACATAAAAAAAAAAAAAAAACACATAATAATAAATAATAATAATAATAATAATAATAGACGGTGCATAGCAGTCAGTCCGTTCATCAGACAAGCTTTCAGTACCACATACCCAGAACACGGAGCCATTACCTTTAGGGTTGTAGCAGGTTTCAAAGACGTGTAGTTGATGGGGGTTGTGTGTGAAGGTGAACACTTTGATCATGGAGTCCAACACCACCACAATTCTGAAAACATGGAAAGAAGGTAAAAGCATAGCCAAGACAAGGTCTGAGGATATATAGTTTCCAAACCCCGGACAGCCATGTACACCTAAGGGGGGGGGAGATTTACTAAATTTGGTGCACTCGGAATCTGGAGCAGCTGTGCATGGTACCCAATCAGCTTCCAGGTTATATTGTCAAAGCTTAAAGAGTTTTTTTTTTGGGGTATCAAGGGATCCTGACCCCTAAAGCATGTTATACAGCACAATGCTGCTTGTGCTGTGTAATTTGCCCTCAAGACTTTCTTACCTGAAATACCTGACTGATCCAGCCTGGTTCTGCCGTCCCCGCTGTAAACTGACCACGGTATATCATGGCTGCTGAGCCCTGACACTGTGGTCATTTTATGTGCCTCCGTCATCCGCATCTCTGCTCTGTGTTCTCCTCTCCCCCTCCCTTCCTGACACTGTTAGTAGTAATTTAAAACGTAAAAGAGTAAAAATAAAGTACAGCCAGCCCTCGCTTGTATCCAGCTATGACATGCAGTGCATGCGTTTGTGGAAAACAAAGCTTCTAAATACCCTTTTTGCAGATATCTTCAGGCCGGTCACATGACCCCCGGCCGCTCTCCGCCCCCCCACCTAAGCGCTACAGCGGGAGGGGCCGAGCGGTCAGATGATTCGCCACCACACTAATACTCCAATCCAGGGCTACAGCGGGAGGAGTCGAGCAACCAGCACAGCGGTCACATGACTCGCCACCACTCTAATACTCCCATCCAAGACTACAGTGGGAGGAGTCGAGCGGCCAGGACTGCGGTCATGTGACCTCCCCTATCTGACGTCAGTGGGAGATCTTGGCTCCTCCCGCTGTAGCCCTGATCGGAGTAGGAGAGCGGCCAGGAGTCACATGACCGGGCTGTAGATATCTGCAAAAAAAGCCATTTAGAAGCTTTGTTCTGCGCACACATGCACTGCGTGTCATAGCTGGATACAAGAGAGGGGCTGGCAGCATCTGACCTTAGAAGCGGATTGGCTGCCATGCACAGCTGCACGCTCCAGTTTTAGTAAATATCACCACAAAAGGTCACTTACAGAAATATAAAATGTGCCAAAAAAAAACGTAGTAACCAGTCTGTTACTTGCATCCGGGTGGTTACCTGTCTCTGCGCAGTCTCACAGCTTTAACCTCTGTGGAAAATTCTATTTCAATAACCGTCTTCTTCTTCAGATCATCCCAAATCATTACTGGAAGGGAGAAAAAATAAATAAATTACCAGAACATGCAGCACACAAATGAAAAAAAACAAAAAAAAAAAAACATTTCAGCTACAAGATAACCTTTCACTGTGACCTACCTCTTGTCTCTCTCCCCCCCCCCCCCACCCATAAATAGGTGAATATGTAGATTGGCCACTAGGGGGAGATGTGCACTCACTGAGGCTCCCTGAGCACCAATCGTTCACATGAAGGCCCCATTCACTTCTTTGTAGTGGTTTTGGCGTTTGTCTTGTATGTTACCCCAAATATGAATTACATATATCTGCGTCTTTTACCATCTTGAAGTGAAACACAACCCGTTCTTTACAAGGATTTCTATGTCCTCTAAAAGAAAAAAAAAAAAAAAAAAAATCTAGGCTGGCATGGCAAGTTTGCCCATCTTTTTGCTCCAGCTTACACATTTAGAATGCAGTGCCTGAATCTCCTGTAGTTGGCGCTCTTTTTGGAGCAGGATGGGCAAAACTAAGTGTAATTTCTGTCTGCTGCTTCCTTCCTCTGCCATCAGCATGAGACACTTCTGACAAGTTTTCCCAACACCAAAGATAAAAAAGGTGACAGGGGAGGGAGCGCCAGCACACAGCCCATGATTGACAGCCTCAGCTCGGTTCCTGTGTGCAGGGGGGGGGGGGGTGTATCCCTTCCCTCCAATCAGCTCTCATTGAGCTCTGCAGAGTGTAAGACCCCATACACACCGTTATATTTTCTGCAGCTTTTTGTCTTCACATTTAGCAAAACCATTAATTATGGAGGTCAAACCTGAAGAGTTTCAATTTGTATGCAATCAGGCAGGCCCTTGTACTACATGGTTTTGGTAAAACTGAAGACAAAAATCTGCAGAAAATCCAATAGTGTGCATGGGGGTCCAACTTCAACTCCGACCCCTGCTTTCTGAAAGCTCAGATAAGCTGTATAAATTGTGCTGCAGAGGTGAGAAGATTGCAGATAAATAGGTACAACATATGTAAGAAAATTTGTTTCATCTCTCTGTATCACCTGAGACCAATCACCTCACTGGGTATATGGAAGGGTTTAAAAATTGCTCTGCTTCAGCACTGAAGTGAGACTGTGTAGATCAGGGATCTGCAATTAGCGGACCTCCAGCTGTTGCAGAACTACAAGTCCCATGAGGCATAGCGAGACGCTGACAGCCACAAGCATGACACCCAGAGGCAGAGGCATGATGGGACTTGTAGTTTTGCAACAGCTGGAGGTCCGCTAATTGCAGATCCTTGGTGTAGAACATGAAAACCTGCACTGTTCACAATGTGGCATTTTCGTACTTTGAGGATTCAGAGGCGGCAGTCCCAAGTCTGGAGAACAGACCCATAACCACCAAGTGATGCCAACAGGATGGCTGTAAAGGGGTGTCACCTTTGTTGGGCGGGTATTTCGGCTTCTTCCCTCCCCCGACCAAAGCCAGGTAGTTGCACCGGAACAACATCTCCACGTAGCCAACTCCACCTTCTAGAAACTCTGCAGGAAAAATAAATAAATAAAAAAAAAAAAAACCACACACAAGGCCATAAAATGGATTTATGAGTCGTCACAGTGACCTTCGCCCACGATCAGCTTTCATGAGATGTGAATAAAAGCAGAAGAATCAATAAAACAGACTGACAATGTAGGAGGGTGAAGGGCAGGAGGGTGAAGGGCGGGAAGGCTGCAGAGCTTCCACCTTCCAGGAGCTCCGAACACTTAAAGGGGACCTCCGCTCAGGCGAGAGAAGCAAAAACACAACGGAGCTAAACGACGCGTGAAAAGATCGCACGTTTGTATAGTAAAGATCTGCAGCAGGTTCACTTAAAGCAGACGTTCACACAAAAATGGAACTTCCGCTTTTCAGAACCCTCCCCCCCCCTCCGGTGTCACATTTGGCACCTTTCAGGGGGAGGGGGGTGCAGATACCTGTATAATGCAGGTATTTGCACCCACTCCCGAGCATAGACCCCCCGCAGAATCTGCAGGTATCTACGCCACTTTCAGTCCCCCCCCCCGCGCGGTCTTCTGGGAGACACAGGTCCCAGAAGACAGCAGGGACCATTTGGTGGATTGCGCAGCAGAGAACCAGGAAGTGTAGCCAGCAAGGCTTCACTTCCCGATTCCCTTACCGAAGATGGCGGCGGCAGCATCCGAGGACCGAGGGACAGATCGGCTTCGGGTGCCAACATTGCGGGCGCCCTGGACAGGCAAGTGTCCTTATTTTAAAAGTCAGCAGCTGCAGTATTTGTAACTGCTGGCTTTAAAATAAAAAATATTTGGCGGACCTCCGCTTTAACCACCGCAAATAACGGCGACAGGGTGGTTCTTTAACTCTGGGAGGACGTTATACAACGTCCTCCCAGAATCGCTCTCCCGCGCGCACACGGGAGTCTCCATGACCACCGGGTCCAGAGGACCCAGCGCATCATGGTAAATTGCTGCTTATAGCGGCCGTTTACCACGTGATCGCTCCGTCAAATGACGGAGCGATCACTTGTAAACAGACCGGCGTCATGTGATAACGCAGTTTCCTCTCTCCCCCCTCTCTGTACAGTGTGAGGGGAGGGGGAGAGAGTGGATAGCAGCAGCACGGGGCTGGATCTGTGACAATTGCAGTCACAGATCCATCCACCCCTGCCCATACCCCGCAATACCCACTTCCCGCCGCCATATGACGTCCTTGACTTTGTACGGGGATATCTGAATGATGGGAGCAGCTACAGGCATCATTCAGATATCAGATTTTTCAGCCGGCGATTCCCTACACCATAAGAATGATCATAGCGGCTGTTCCACTGCTTGATCATTCTTACGGGACGTCCCCCCCTCCCATGCTTCTACCGACTTACCGCTACGATCGAAGCCAGGATTGTTTTTTTTTTTATTTCAGGCTTCCCAGCCTAGAGGTGAGATGTGGGGTCTTATTGACCCCCCCCCCCCCCCCCCAATATCTCACAGAGGACCTGTCATGCCATATTCCTATTACAAGGGATGTTTACATTCCTTGTAATAGGAATAAAAAAGTGATCAAAAAATTAATTTTTGCGGAAACATGTCAAACTAAAATAAAGTAAACTGAACAAATATATATATATATATATATATATATATATATATATATATATATATATATATATATTATATATTTTTTTTTATTTTTTTAAAGTACCCCTGTCCCGTGAGCTCGCATGCAGAAGCGAACGCATACGCAAGTCCCACCCACATATGAAAACGGTGTTCAAACCACACGTGAGGTCTCTCTGCGAACGTTAGAGTGAAAGCAATAATTTTGGCCCTAGACCTCTGCAACTCAAAACATGCAACCAGTAAAAATATTTAAAGCATCGCCTATGGGGATTTTTAAGTAGCAAAGTTTGGCGCCATTCCACAAGCATGTGCAATTTTGAAGGGTGACACGTTAGGTATTTACTTGGCGTAACTTCATCTTTCACATTATGCAAAAAAAATTGTGCCAACTTCAACTGTCTTGATTTTTATTTTATTTATTTTTTAACCACAAAAACCTCAGTTAGACTTACCGGTAACGGTATTTCTACGAGTCTTTCAGGACAGCACCTGGAGAGAGCGCAGCTCCACCCCTTTTCCCAGGAAACACTGCAGTCAGTTTTCTTTAAAGACCTGACACTTCCACCATGGCCTCAGTTGTTTAAGAGTACCTCCAGCCATGCTGAAATTAGATAAGCAGAACATAGCAATAACACCACATCTTATCATTACTTTAGGGCGGGTCATCGGTGCTGTCCTGAAAGACTTGTAGAAATACCGTTACCGGTAAGTCTAACTGAGGTTTTCTCACCTCGTCTTTCAGGACAGCACCTGGAGATGATAAAAGAGTACTTACTCTAGGGTGGGACCACTGCCTGTAGGACCTTTCTGCCAAATGATTGCTCAGATGCAGAGAGTAAATCCAACCTGTAATGGCGGGTGAAAGTGGAGAAGCTTGTCCACGTAGCCGCCTTGCATATTCTTCCCGGCGAAGCTCCAGCTCGTTCTGCCCAGGATGTTGCTACTGCCCGGGTTGAATGAGCCCCTACTCCTGTGGGAGGTTCTATCCCTGAAGCTCTGTAGGCTTCGCCGATAGCCATTCGTAGCCACCTACCTATGGTATTTTTGGACGCACTATAACCTTTACGTGGGCCAGAAAACAAAATAAACAGGGAATTCGATCTTCTGAATTCACTTGTTATCTTTAGATAGTGCAGTATGCACCTCCTTACATCCAAGCTGTGAAAGGCTTCTTCTTTCGTGCCCACTGGTGTAGGACAGAAGGAAGGGAGAACTATTTCCTGTGACCTGTGGAATACCGTTGCCACTTTTGGTAGGAAGCCCGGGTCAGTTCTCAGCACTACCCGGTCTGGAAATATAGAAAGGAAAGGTTCTATGATTGACAGGGCCTGTAGATCACTCTCTCCTAGCTGAGGTAACTGCCACTAAGAGTGCTACCTTCAGGGACCAAAATTTAATCGTTGCTTCCTCCGGAGGTTCAAAGGGTCTTTTTGTCAGACCCTGTAGCACCAGAGATAAGTCCCATTTTGGGAAGAACTTAAAGGGTACTGGCCTAACTCTGGTCAGTGCCTTAAAAAAATCTAACGATAAGGGGGTCCTGAGATAGTTGTCTCTCCAGGAACACCGATAAGGCGGCTACTTGCACCTTTAGGGTGCTAATCGCCAACCCCTTCTCCATTCCCTCATGGAGAAATTCTAATACAGAGATAGTCTCCTTTGGTGAACGGATCTTTTCTCTGCACCAGGAATTAAAACATTTCCAAGCTTTGAAATAGATCGCTCTGGTGACCTTTTTTCAGCTGTCCAATAATGTTGAAATTAGTTTATTGGACAAGCCCCTCTTTTTTAGGATTTGCTCCTCAGTAGCCAAGCAGCTAGTCTGAGGTGCTTGATATTGGGATGTTGTAGGGGCCCCTGTGTTAAAAGGTCCTTCTGTAAAGGAAGAAACCAATGGGGTTCCACCGCCATCCTCTGGATGGTTGAAAACCAAGTCCTTTTGGGCCAGAATGGGGCTACTAGGATTAATGTTGTAGGCTCCTTCTGTAGCTTTTTGAGGACCAATGGGATCATTTGGAAGGGGGGGAAAGCGTAGCACAAGTGGAAGGTCCATGGTTGTGCCAGTGCATCTAGACCCTCCGCTTGATCTTGCCTGTTTAGGGAGAAGTATGTTTCCACCTTCGCATTGGCGTGGGATGCGAACAGGTCTATTTGGGGAACTCCCCATCTTCCTGTTATCTTCTGGAATACTACCGGATTCAGACTCCATTCTGATTCCAGTACTCTCTCGGCTTAGGAAGTCTGCTATTTGGTTCAGATCTCCCTTTAGGTGTACCGCCGTCAAGGAGGCTAGATTGGATTCTGCCCAGGCCAAAATGGAGGGCTGAGGATAGCAACACTCTGCTCCTCGTGCCTCCCTGCCTTGTTATATAAGCCACTGCCGTGGCATTGTCTGATAACACCTGAATGTGGTGACCCAGGACTTGTTTCTTGAACGCCCATAGTCCCAGTAGAATGGCCCTCAATTCTCTCCAATTGGAGGATCTCCGGGCTTCTCTGTTTGACCATGTTCCTTGGGCCATCTGTCCATCCAGATGAGCACCCCACCCCCAGAAGCTTGCCTCCGTTGTCAATCTGTGTTCTACAGGGAAAGTCCAAAGCAGGCCTTTGTCTAAATTTGCTTGCTTCCTCCACCACCACAGCTTTCTCTGAACTTGAGGGGGTATTTTTATCAATTTTTCCAGCGACTCTCCGTAGGACCAATTCCTGAGAATTGTCTGCTGGAGGTCTCTCGCATGCAGACGTGCCCATTGTACCGCTGGTATTGAGGCGGTGAGTAGGCCTAGGACTGACATGGCTGCTCTGATTGTCATCGGCAGATTTGTTTGAGTCCCCTTTACTGCCCTCTGGAGTTTCTCTATTTTTTCCTCTGGGAGAAAAAGTCTTTCCTGTATGGAATTTATTGTATATCCAAGAAATGTTATTGTCTGGGAAGGGATCATTTTTGATTTTTCTTGGTTTATGATCCATCCAAGACTCTCGAGATGTCTTTTCGTCTCTTTTAGATCTTTCGCCAATAACTCCCTTGTCTTGGCAAATATCAGGAGGTCGTCCAGATATGGCACTATTGATATCCCCTTTAATCTGAGGGGTGCTAGAGCCTCTGCTATGACCTTTGTAAATATCCTTGGTGAGGATGACAGTCCGAAAGGGAGGGCTCTGAACTGCAGGTGTGAGATCGAGTCTCCCGTCTTTACTGCTAATCGCAGATACTTCTGTGATATTGGCGCTATAGGAACATGTAGGTACGCATCCCTCAGGTCTATGGATGCCATAAAACAACCTGGCGTCAGGAGATGTTTCACTGAGAAAATTGTGTCCATCTTGAATCTTTTGTATCTGATGGACCTGTTTAGTATCTTCAGGTTCAAGATCAACCGGAATTTTCCTGACGTCTTCTTCACTAGGAAGATGTGTGAATAGCACCCTATCCCTTCCTCTTCGGGGGGAACAGCTATAATTACCTCTTGCTGGATGAGTTCTTCCAGTAAGGAAGACATCCCTATAGACTTCTCCAGGTCTCGAGGAGTCCGGGTTACATAAAAACGGTTTGGAGGGGGTTGCGAGAATTCCAGCCTGTAGCCCTCTGATATTATTTTGAGGACAAATGGACTGGACGTCGCTGTCTTCCATTGTGGAAGAAAGGCCTGTAACCTTCCTCCCACCGTTGGCGGACTGTCACTGGGTGTTTGTGGTTTGGCCAGGAGGGCGGAATAGTACCCCTGACTTTCCTCTCCCTCTCTGGGACCTCCAAGGTCTTTTATAGCCCGTGTCTTTTTTAACCTCGGTTTGCCGAAAAGCACGAAAATTAGTTTTACCCTGAGGAACCACTTTCTTCTTTATTGGGAAGGCCTTCTTTTTATCAGCCGTCCTATTAAGTACGGCTTCCAAATCAGGGCCAAAAACTAAGTCACCGTCAAAAGGCAAACCACATAACTTCGCCTTTGAGGCTATATCCCCTGACCAGGTCTTAACCCATAAGGCTCTGCGGGCTGAGTTGACCAAGGCTGCTGATCTAGCTGACATTTTGATAGATTCAGCAGAGGCATCAGCCATGTACCCTACCGCCTTTTGAAGTATAGGCAGCGTGTCAAGTAGATCCTTACGAGAAGTTCCCGCCTCAATGTGAGTTTTTAATTGCTCCAACCAGTGTTCTAAGTTTCTCGCTACCACGGTTGATGCCATTGCTGGCTTAAAGTTGGCTAGAGTCGAATCCCATGCCTTTTTTAGTAGGGAGTCTGCCCTCTTGTCCATGGCATCTTTTAGGGTGCCCATGTCCTCGAAGGCCAAGTCTGTATTCCTTGAAACCTGCGAAAAGGCTGCGTCAAGCCTTGGTTTTTTATTCCAAACCTGCTGACTATCATCCTCAAAGGGGAATCTTCTCTTGAGGGATCTGGAAAAGAAAGGTGCCCTCTCTGGGTCCTTCCATGCTCTCTTTACTGTCTCGGAGATGTATTTGTGCACTGGGAACACCCGTTGCTTTACTTCTCCCATGCCTTGAAACATCTTATCGTGTAAGGATAATTGCGTCTTATCCTCTTCGATATTAAGCGTTGTGTGTATTGTTTTTAATAGATCGTCTACTTCCTCCAGGGATAACCTATAGCGGGAAGAGGAGATTTCCCTTTCTTCTTCCTCTTCTTCATCCGAACCTGTGGCAACATTTATCTCCTCATCCTCCGAGTCGCTGACCCCTCTGGGTGCAGGAGTACTAGGATGAGAACAGGATGGTGAACTGCCTTTCCTGTTTGGCTGGGCCGCCGGACGTCTATCCAAAAAGGAGCGGAATGACTGAAAAGTGTCCGCTAGTTCCTTTCGGAAGGAGCTTAATAGCTCCCCTGGTTGAGCAGCAGCTGCAGCTGAGGCAGTTTCCTCTTTTAACAGCTCTGCAATACATGTCTTGCATAGCGCTTTAGGCCATGTTTCCCTAAGCGTGTCTTTGCAAGACGGACATCTCCTCTTGGGAAGAGGAGAGGAGTGTTTGGTTTTGTCTTTGGCTTTAAGCTGAAATACACCAACACCATACTATATTTAAAACATTTTTAAAACATAATAGTAACCAAAACCTTCTAAATCAGCTGGAAAATAAAAGAGGAAGGAACTAACACTTTAGCCCTTACATTTATAAGCACAGCTTACCTAGTGACTCACCCCCTGAGCCACCATAACAACAAAAAAACCAACTCTCTAGTAACAATCTCTAGGGAGAGTGGCACAGGCTCCTTTGCTTTCCCCCCAGGGGAGAAAAGGAGGGAAAGAATATACAAGACCCCATAAAGTATATATACAGGGACCTCTGTCCCTGCTTACCTGGGTCTGGCTGGTGTGAGTGGCTCCTGTTCCCACCACTGCCGCTTGTTCCTCTTCCATTGCGAGGTTGAAGTGGCGTCCGACAGCTCCTTTTTTGATTTTCCCGGTCCTTTCACCGCTGTGAGGACCGGAAATGACACCAGCCGAAGGCCGCCTCCTCCCCCTGCGTTCCAGCTGCCGGAACCGGAAGCCGCGGCGCACCACGGGAAGTCCCGCCCCCGGCCGGAATGACGCGCTCGCCATCCGGGACCCGGAAAACATGGGGATACAAACGAAAGAGACACTGCTCGTCTCCTGAGGAGCACGCCATCCCTCCTTCCATGCCCCCAGTGCCGGTCTGATGAGAGCGGGCCCTCCCGCAGCCTGAACCCTCGCCGGGTATGAAGGGGAGAAGGTACCGCAGCATCCACCTCACGTAAGGGGGGGTGCTGGGCTGGCCTGGAACAAAAGAAAAAAACTAACAGGTATGCCCCATACTGTCTCCACCTGGAGAGAGCGCAGCATTACCCCTGGTTCCCCGCAGCGCTTCCACCATGGCGGAGGAAACACTACAACTGAGGCCATGGTGGAAGTGTCCGGTCTTTAAAGAAAACTGACTGCAGTGTTTCCTGGGAAAAGGGGTGGAGCTGCGCTCTCTCCAGGTGCTGTCCTGAAAGACGAGGTGAGAAAAACTGTTTTTTCCCGTAAAAAACACGCATTAGAACAATTGCTGCGCAAATAACGTGCAAGATAAAAAGTTGCAACAACCGCCATTGTATTCTCCAAGGTCTTTGCTAAAAATAAAAAATAAATAAAAAAAAAAAACATCTATCATGTTTTGGGGTTCTAAAATAGCTGCAGCCCTAATGAAATATAACAAACCAACAAGTGACGAACAAATCCTTGTATGCACAAGAATCAAAGATTATCCATCAATGATGCACTAAATATAAAATATCAACAGTGTTTCAGTCCATAATATGATGAAAGAAAAAATAAATAGTGACCAAAAAATTGTGAGAAAAAAAAAATGGTGATAAGAAAACCAAGGCAGAGTCCCATTAGTATTTCAATCTGTATAATGGCAGATAAACACCCATCCGTGTAGAGAGATGGAAAAACTGCAGAGGAGATGTGCAATTCCACAATTATTTTGTTGTGGAATTGCACATCTCCTCTGCAGTTTTTCATCTCTTTACACCAGAGGGTCTCAAACTGGTGGTCCTCCAGCTGTTGCAGAACTACAAGTCCCATGAGGCATTGCAAGGCCGACAGTAACAAGCATGACTCCCACAGGCAGAAGCATGATGGGACTTGGTTCCATAACAGCTGGAGGGCCACCAGTTTGAGACCCCCTGCTCTACACAGATGGGTGTTTATCTGCAATTATACAGATTGAAATACTAATGGGACTCTGCCTTAGTTTTCTTTTATCAGCATTTTTTAGTCACTATTTATGTTTTCATTTATCATATTATGGACTGAAACACTGATATTTTAGATTTAGTGCATCATTGATGGATAATCTTTGATTCATATTTTTTCACATATAATTCTTGTGCCTACAAGGATTTGTTCTTCACTTGTTATTTTGTCAGATTTCATTAGCGCTGCATCTATTTTGTATTATTTTGATCTCTTGAGTTTGGTTGCTGGACTTTAAAAAGGTGCTGGCAGCTTCTTTTTATCACACATTATATATATTTTCTAGCGTATCTCCGGCTCTTAGTTTTTTTTTTTAATCAGCTTTGAATGCCAAATTCATTTTACTCATGGTGTATGGATTTACCAACTGTGCCACGAACGAACTTCTGGATAGATTGCCGACTGCACCCCAAGACCTGATCAGACAACTGGAGGAAAAGGCCCTGGCTGGGTATTGGCCACAAGTATCCAAACTTATGCAGCTGGTAAGCGGGGACTTTGCATGGTGGGGGATTCACTTGATTCGTTCCTTGAAAGTCACATCAATTATCACTTTACTGTTGGGATTTGATTCTACTTTTTATTGGAGGAATACATTACCTTCTGGAGGACTTTTGAGATTAGATTTCAATATCTGGGACTCACTTCAGAGCGACACCATTTTTGTTTACTTATCCACTTGGTCACTTTAACCACTTGAGACCCGAACTATAGACGAAAAGACGTCTGCAGCGCGGCTCTCAAGTGCCGGGTGGACGTCTTGCTATGTTTACATCCCCCCCCCCCCCCCCCGCAGGCCACCGAGGGCGCGTGGTGGGGAACAGCTGAGCCCGCCGCGTCACGTGATGCCGATGCGCGTGCCTGGAGGCCGCGATGTCCGCCAGGTACACGTGATCGGCTGTTACAGAGGCAGGACGTGAATCTGTGTAAACACAAATCCACGTCCTGTCAGGGAGAGAGGAGACCTTGTACATAGGGACACAGATCGGTCCCCTCCCCCAGTCAGTCCCCTCCCCCCACAGTAAGAATCACTAATAGGGAACATATTTAACCCCTTCCCTGCCAGTCACATTTATACAGTAATCAATGCATTTTTATAGAACTGATCGCTGTATAAATGTAAATGGTCCCAAAATAGTGTCAAAAGTGTCTGCCGCAATATCGCAGGCCTGACAAAAATATCGCAGATCGCCGCCATTACCAGTAAAAAAAAAATTTATATATATATATATATATATATATATATATATATTTATATTAAAAATGTCATATTCTATCCCCCCCATTTTGTAGGCGCTATATCTTTTGCGCAAACCAATCACTACACGCTTATTGCAATTTTTTTACCAAAAATATATAGAAGAATATGTATCGGCCTAAACTGAGAAAAAAAAAATGGGATGTTATTATAACAAAAAGGAAAAATAGTGTTTTTTTCCAAAACTTTCTGTCTTTTTGTTTATAGCACAAAAAAGAAAAACCGCAGAGGTGATCAAATACCCCCAAAGAAATCTCTATTTGTGGAAAAAAAAAAAAAAAAATAGATAATATTAATTTGGGTACAGCATTGTATGACTGCGCAATTGTCATGCAAAGTGAGTCAGCGCTGAATTGGTCTGGGTACGAAGGGGGTTTAAGTGCACAGTAAGCAAGTGGTTAAAAGCGCAGCTTATTTTTCCATAATCTTTTTTCAAAATATTTTATTTTTCAATAATCATAAAATAAATCAAATATACAGTACAACATATGGATAATTCATACAGGAGTATAATAATACAAACAGAACAAGTAATATTCTATAGTCAAAAAAATTTAATTAAAGAGCAAAATATATCAATACTATCATTAGAAAATTCATCCGATAAAGGCCAGAAGGCCTAGAAAATGCCATGTAGATTTTCCTTAGCTAGACCAGAATAAAAAATAAAAATAAGTTTATCGAGATCCACGCCCCTCCATGGCACCCCCATCGGGATCAGGCTGTGCCAGAAGAGGGGATCCCACATTTTTTAGAATGGGCTCACAAAAAAAGCTATCCAAGCCTTTCAAATCAAGAGATAAAACCAACGAAATAGGATGAAAGGTCATCCACACTATAACCTTACAATCCAAAAATGTTGTAAAAGACCTTATTTTTCCATAATCTTACCTGCATTTCTGACTTAAGTTGCAGCTGCAATTTATACACCTTGTCCAGCGCAGTTTATCTATCCATCTTATCAAGTGATTACACTCCTAGGTGAAAATGTCCAAATTGGGCCCAATTTGCCATTTTCCCTCCCCGGTGTCATGTGACTCGTTAGTGTTACAAGGTCTCAGGTGTGAATGGGGAGCAGGTGTGATAAAGTGGAGTTCCACCCAAAAATGGAACTTCCACTTTTCGGAACCCTCCCCCCCTCCGGTGTCACATTTGCCACCTTTCAGGGGTGAGTGCAGATACCCGTCTAAGACAGGTATTTGCACCCACTTCCGGGAATACACTCCTGCGGGAGACACGCCCCTACCCGCAGTCTTCTGGGAAACGCACTGTTCCCAGGAGAGAGCGGGGACCAGTGACTCCGCACCGCGCTACTCGCGCAGTAGGAAACCGGGCAGTGAAGCCGCATGGCTTCCCTTCTTGATTCCCTCACCGAGAATGGGGGCAGCAGCATCCGAGGACTGAGCGATTGCTCGACCTCGTCTGACATCGCAGGCGCGCTGGACAGGTAAGTGTCCATTTTTTAAAAGTCAGCAGCTGCAGTATTTGTAGCCGCTGGCTTTTTAATTTTTTTTTTTTTTTTCGGTGGAACCTTTAAATTTGGTGTTATCGCTCTCACTCTCTCATACTGGTCACTGGAAGTACAACATGGCACCTCATGGCAAAGAACTCTCTGAGGATCTGAAAAAAAAAAAAAAAGAATTGTTGCTCTACATAAAGATGGCCGAGGCTATAAGAAGATTGCTGTGTCCTGCTGTGGCGCTGTGCTGTTTTGATGTCATCAGGTTCCGCATGGAAGATGGTAGAAGCCGGCGGCAGTGAGGAGATGACAGAGCACGGCCTAGATGGTATTTCCTGGCAGGCAGGGAGCGATGACATCACTCGCTCCCTGCCTGCCAGGAAATACCATCTAGGCCGTGCTCTGTCATCTCCTCACCGCCGCCGGCTTCTACCATCTTCCATGCGGAACCTGATGACATCAAAACAGCACAGCGCCACAGCAGGACACAGCACAGAATGACTGACCTGATGATCACTTCCCCTTTTCATGGAATTCGTACAATGCCTGCTTTTACATTGTAAAATGTGAGTTGCCTGTACTTTTAATTTATATTAAATTGTTTTAAAAACGTCTACACTTAGAGGCGCCTCTTCCCTTGCTTTTTTCTCTACAGTACTGGAACAACGGTTTCTGTTTCTCCATTGATGGCAGCCCTAAGACTGTAAATGTGACTTCCCCCCCCTCAATAATTTTCACTGAATACCCCCCCCTTCCTCTCCCCACCCCTGATCGTTATTATCTTATTCATAGACACCATCATTTGTACATTGTATTGTACATTACCAATCATACACTTACTGGATACCAGTGATTTCGTTTTTGCGCATTTTTCACTTGTGTACTATAAGAAGATTGCCAAGACCCTCAAACTGAGCTGCAGCACGGTGGCCAAGACCATCCAGCGGTATAACAGGACAGGTTCCCCTCAGAACAGGCCTCGCCATGGTCCACCAAAGAAGTTGAGGTCACGTGCTCAGCGTGATATCCAGAGTTTGTCTTTGGGAAATAGACGTATGAGTGCTGCCAGCATTGCTGCAGAGGTGGGGGAGGGGGTCAGCCTGTCAGTGCTCAGACCATACGCCACACACTGCATCAAATTGGACTGCATGGCTGTCGTCCCAGAAGGAAGCCTCTTCTACAGATGATGCACAAGAAAGTCCGCAAACAGTTTGCAGAAGACAAGCAGACTAAGGACATGGATTACTGGAACCATGTCCTGTGGTCTGATGAGACCAAGATAAACTTATTTGGTGTCAGATGGTGTCAGGCGTGTGCGGCGGCAACCAGGTGAGGAGGACAAAGACAAGTGTGTCTTCCCTACAGTCAGGCATGGTGGTGGGAGTGTCATGGTCTGAGGCTGCATGAGTGCTGCCGGCACTGGGGGGCTACAGATCATTGAGGGAACCATGAATGCCAACATGTACTGTGACATACTGAAGCCGAGCATGATCCTCTCCCTTCAGAGACTGGACCGCAGGGTAGTATTCCAACATGATAACCACCCCAAACACACCTCCAAGACCACCACTGCCTTGCTAAAGAAGCTGAGGGTAAAGGTGATGGACTGGCCAAGCATGTCTCCAGACCTAAACCCTATTGATCATCTGTGGGACGTCCTCAAACGGAAGGTGGAGGAGCGCAAGGTCTCCAACATCCACCAGCTCTGTGATGTCGTCATGGAGGAGGGTAATAGGACTCCAGTGACAACCTGTGACGCTCTGGTGACCTCCATGACCAAGAGGGTTAAGGCAGTGCTGGGAAAACAATGGTGGCCACACAAAATATTGACACTTTGGGCCCAATTTGGACATTTTCACTTAGGGGTGTCCTCACTTTTGTTGCCAGCGGTTTAGATATTAATGGCTGTGTGTTGAGTTATTTTGAGGGGACAGCAAATTTACACCGTTATACAAGCTGCACACTAACTACTTTACATTGTAGCAAAGTGTTATTTCTTCAGTGTTGTCACATGAAAAGATTTACATAAATGTGACTGAGGGGTGTACTTACTTTTGTGGAAATTATATATATATATATATATATATATAATTTTCTAGCAAAAATAGAAGCACAGATTTTTACGTGTTATGAAAGAAATGTCAGAAGTAGGCAAGTAGTAAAAACGTGTGAATGACGGACAGAAGGTGACACTCATAAAAAGTTCTTCTCGCTCACCGGTGGATGAAGCTTTACCTTGTTTCTCCTTTTCTTTCAGCGGATCGGTGTTATAAACCCGGAATCCATTCTCCATCCCGCATGCAAAGCACCCTGTGGGGGGAGAGACACAGATCATGAAAATGCCAGACACGAGCGTCGGATCAGATTTTTACATAAACTCTTCCTATAAAAACTAAAAATACAAGCGTGTCAGAAATGAGAACTGTCTGTGTTGCCTTACAGCGACCAAATGCTTGAAGCCAGTCTTTTTCCACCACATTTTTCACTCTATAAAAATGACCATTTGCTCCCATTAATCTTAGAGGACAAATTGAGATCTTACTTGACAATTCTGAGGGGTGTCAGGAATGAGTGACATCACAGTGGGAGGGGCCTGTTAAGGTGGGTGTGCCCAAATGGAAGTATTCACGGCCCTTCAGCACAATGACAGCTGGCATGTACATCCAATAATGTCCCCCAGCTGGTGCAGGAAGTAAGGTCATCGGGAATCCGGACACTAACAATGCTACATCCGGTGAGGACTACAGCTCCCAGCATACCAGGATATAGATTGCTATGCAGAGGAGAGACGGAGGGAAGGATGGCTTTTCTAGACATTCGATCAACTCCTAACAGAATACCCCTGCCTCAGATCAAAGGGTACGATTAATAAAGTTGTGTTTGTGGTCAATCCCCCCTAGAGGGAGCTCAGCTTAGGACAGGATTATAGGCAATTTTAACCCTTTACCGCCGAGCATACGCACATATGTGGCCTCGGCTTTCGGGGGTTATACAGGGATGATGCCCACAGCTGCAGGCATCATCCCAGTACCGTTGTTTAGAGCGGACGATTGGCTATCCAGGCATAACAACCGAGCGGCTAAAAGGTGCTCGGTTGTTATACCGGAGGAGCGGGAGGGGACATTCCCCCCCCCCCTCGCCGCCTTCTCCTGCTCTGACAGGGCCTCCCGTCCCACCGGGAGACCCGACCTGCTGCTTCAAGCGCCTTGTGACAGACTGGCATGAAGCTGTAAAATGGGTTTTTGCCAGTCTCTTGAATGTAAACACGGAAGCGACGTCACTTCCGGTTTACTCGGCTGCCAATGGCGCCGGATTTAAAAAAAAGTATACAGTATTCATAATCGCTGTTTTTGGCGATCTGAATACTTTGAAGTGCAAAAGGAGGGATTGGAGGTCTTTTAGACCCCCGATCCCTCCATAAAGAGGACCTGTCACCACTTATTACTGTAACAAGGGATGTTTACATTTTTTGTGTGACAGCAATAAAAACTGATCAAGAATTAAAAAAAAAAAAAAATTTAAAGCGTCCCCGCGAACTCACGCAGCAAAGAAAAAACACATACGGAAGTCGCACCCACATATGTAAACGGTGTTCAAATCACACTTTCATTTATTTAATTTTTTTAATTCATGAAAGTAAATTTTCCCCCAAAAAGTTGCATTTAAAAACACCGCTGCACAAATACTGTGCGACATAAAATATTGCAACAATCACCATTTTATTCTCTGCTTAAAAAAAATAAAAAGTGAGAGATAGATATATATGTTTGGGGGTCCAAGTAATTTTCAAGCAAAAAAATATGGATTTTAACTTGTAAACACCAAATGTCAGAAATAGGCTTAGTCATGAAAGGGATAAATACAGCGGGTAAAATAGGCATTGAACCCGTCACCTTATTTCTAGGTAAATATATTGGTAAAGGTGATACGGCCATGAAATGTTCCCCACATGTCGGCGACAATCCATACCTATAAAGACACCAAAACAAATCCGTTCAGAAATGAAGTTCTGTGTAATAAAATGGAAGGATACCGGGAAAAAGTATTGAACCCCCCCAACTAAAATGTTTAATATTTGGTACAAAATCCTTTGTTGGTAAGGACAGCTTCAAGACGCTTCCTGTATGGACGAACGAGTCGCAGGCGTTGCTCAGGTGCGATTTTGGTCTTCAGATCTTGAAGGTTCCGGGGGACCTCTTCTATGAACTCTGATCTTTACTTCTTTCCAGAAATTTTCTATTGGATTCCAGTCATGTGATTGGCTGGGCCATTCTTTATTTTCTCTCTCCTTGGCTTTGTGTTCGGGATGATTGTCCTCCTGAGATCTCCGCCCTCCTTTCATCTTCATCATCCTGGTAGATGGCGGCAGATTTTTATCACCATTCATCCTTCCTTCAATGATATGAAGTTTGCCAGTACTGTATGCTGAGCCCCACCCACACCATGATGTTCCCGCCTCCAAACCTCACTGTTGGTATGGGGGGGGTGTTTTTGGGGTGATGTGACCTCCAAACATGGGGGGTTATTTAAGGCAGGCAAATCCACGTTGCACTACAAGTACAAAGAGCACTTGAAATTGCACCTGGAAGTGCAGTCGCTGTAAATCTGAGGGGAAGCTCTGCTGATTTTATCATCCAATCATGTTGCAAGCTAAAATGCTTTTTTTCCCCCCTTGCATGTCCCCCTTGTAGTGCAAAGTGGATTTGCCCTTCTTAAATAACCCCCATGGGGTGTATTATGGCCTCCAAAGAGTTCCATGTTGGCCTCCTCTGACCAGACGATATTCTCCCTGTATTTTTCAGGCGTGTCCAATTGTTGTGCAGCAAACTGTAACCGAGCGTCACCCACCGTGCTTCTTCTTCAGCCATGGAGTGTTGTGTGGTGAGCCGTCATACAGGACATGGCATTACTTATTGTGTACCTGAATTCCAGGTCTGTCTGAAGCTCTTCACAAGTGCTCCTTGGCTCTTGGAGAACTCTTCCGATAATACTTTTCACTCCTCTGTCAGAAATCTTGTGAGGAGCACCTGGGCGTGGCCGGTTTATGGTAAAATTATGTTCTTTCCACTTCCGGATTATGGCCCCAACAGTGCTCACTGGACCATTCAGAAGTTTAGAAATACTTCCGTAGCCAATGCCATTAATTTGTTTTACAAGAAGGTTGCAAAGGTCTTTGCTTTTACCCATCATGAGATGTTTGTGTGACACCTCGGTAATGAGACACCTTGGTAATGAGACACCTTTTTTATAGGCCATCAAGTCAATTTGCACTGACAAGGGGAAGGATTGCTTTCTAATTACTGATAGATTTCAGCTGGTGTCTTGGCTTTCTATGCCTTTTTGCACCTCCCTTTCTTCATGTCATCAATACTCCTCCCTCCTGAAAATCTCTCCCAAGTAATAAATAGCTCCGCCCATGTTAGCAGACCGGCCGAGTCACAATGGTTATTACCCAGAAGTCACTGCTCCCTTCAGCTGCAGATTCACAGTGACGCCCCATTTCTCTTATGTAGAGGGCCTGAGCCCTGGTCAGTATTACCCCCCTGGGAAGTGATCAGGAGAGCTCTTACCTCCTCCTAGGATGTACGGGCGCCATGGCAGGTCATGTGACACCCAGCAGCTTTGCAATGTGCGTTCTGACATCAGCAAAGGGTCTGCTTGATTTGACTGAGTGCTCCCCAGATCACATGACCCAGAGCACTGCATGATTGTGTCTGTACACACGCCCCCCCCCCCCCCAATTGGCCAGTTTCCCTTCTCCTAAAGCCCATTTCACACTTATACGACTTGTACAACAATTTTGGACGCCCAAAATCATATGACAAGTCATTCTCCATGATTTTGAATGACTACCATTCATATTGGCATGACCAAGTCGTGCCGACTTCAAAGTAGTTCCTGCACTACTTTTTTTCTAAAGTCGGATTCCCTATTAACAGATCCGACTTTCTTTGCCATGCGACTTGTACACGACTTGTGCATGAAAAGGAAGTCCACGCCAATTTTTTTGGAGAACAAAAAATAGCGTGGGTTCCCCCTTCATGAGCATACCGGGCCCATAGGTCTGGTATGAATTTTAATGGGAACCCACACCGAAAAATGGCGTGGGCACCCCCCCCCAAATCCATACCAGACCCTTATCCGAGCACCAGCATGGCCGGTCAGGAAAGGGGGTGGGGACGAGCGAACACCCCCCCCCTCCTGAGCCATACCAGGCCGCATGCCCTCAACGTGGGTGGGTAGGTGCTTTGGGGCAGAGGAAGGGCCCCTTCCCGACAACCATGGCTGTTGGTTGTCGGGGTCTGCGGGCGGGGGCTTATCAGAATCTGGGAGCCCCCTTTAATAAGGGGGCCCCAGATCCCAGCATCCTATGTGAATGAGTATGGGGTACATCGTTCCCCTACCCATTCGACTGGAATAAAAAAAAACAAACACACACACTAGACAGGTTTTTAAAGTAATTCATTAGGCAGCTCCGGGGGTCTTCTTCCGACTCTCCGGCCTCTTCTCCCGGGCTCCTCCGCTATCTTCTTCCAGCTCTTTTACTAGAAGCGGCCCGGTCGTATGCGTCGTCTCCTTCCCTCTTCTCCCAATGTTGACACGACGATCTCTCCCGCAGTAATGCCATGTGCGCAGAAACTTATATAGGCATGGGGTGTGTTCACCGGGTGATGTTACCCGGTGACGCCACCCCATCATGACCACGCCCCATGCCTATACAAGTCGTTGCGCACCATGCACACGGCATTACAGCGGGACAGAGCGTTGAGTCAACATCGGAGAAAGAAGAGGGAAGAAGACAAAGCAGAAGACCGGGCCAACGCTAGTAAAAGAGCTGGAAGAAGATAGCGGAGGAGCCCGGCAGAAGGCACCGGAGAGCGGAAGAAGAGGCCGGAGAGTTGGAAGAGACCCCTGAAGTCGGAAGAAGACCCCCGGAGCTGCCTAATAAATTACTTTAAAAACCTGTCTAGTGTTTTTTTTTACACTTTTTATTCCAGGTGAATGGGTAGGGGTACGATGTACCCCATACTCTTTCACATAGGGTGGGGGGCTGGGATATGGGGCCCCCTTATTAAAGGGGGCTCCCAGATCCCAATAAACCCCCCTGCAGACCCCGACAACCAACAGCCAGGGTTGTCGGGAAGGGGCCCTTGTCCTCAACATGGGGCAAGGTGCTTTGTTTGGGGGGGCGCAGGGCCCCCCTGCCCCAAAGCACCCCCCCCATGTTGAGGGCATGCGGCCTGGTACAGTTTAGGAGGGGGGGCTCACTCGTCCCCACCCCCTTTCCTGACCGGCCTGGTGCTCGGATAAGGGTCTGGTATGGATTTCGTTTTTTTGGCGGGGGTTCCCCTTAAAACCCTTACCAGACAGATGGGCCCGGTATGCCAATGAAGGGGGAACCCATGCCGGGGTTTTTCTTTTCCCCAACAAATATTGGCGTGGAGATCCCCCTAATTATTGGGGGATCAAAGTCGCGTCCCAAAGTCGGATCCACAGTCGTATGACTGTCTTGTTAAAATCGCGGCAAAAATCGCACGACTTTGAAGTCGTACAAGTGTGAAAGGGGCCTTACTGCCAGATATGGACATGAATGGCAACAGTCAGACATCAGAGTTCAGGGACCAGGAGAGGCAGAATAAACTCCATCTCTAATACATCTCTGCGCTGTGATAAGGCCGCGCAAACATTTAAAAAAGGGGCTGGTGGTGCACCTCAACACAGCGCCTCAATGCACAGACGGGTCACATGACCTGGCCAGGCTCAGAGCATCAGTTATCAATCAGGTGCAGGAGGAGGGGCCTGTGGGGTCAGTCCACCTCACAGAGAAGAGCCGTCACACGAGTGCAGCTCACAGAAGATTCACATGGATGAGATCCGCAACACACACTAAACCTCTTTATTTTACAAAGTGTTGGTGCTAATCCTGTATCATCAACATTTTACTGAGAAGAAGTGACATTTAGGGGGGGGGGGGGGGGTTACTAAATTTGGTGCAGCTGTACATAGTAACCAATCAGCTTCCAACTTCAGCTTGTTCAATGAAGCTTTAACAATAAAACCTGGAAGACGATTGGTTACTATACACAGCTGCAGCAGATTCTGTGTGCACCGGTTTTTTATTAAATACACCCCCCCCCCCCCCCCCGGATTGATTTACTAAAGGCAAAATAGACTGAGTACTGCACAGCCAATGTGTCTTTAGTAAATCCACCCCAATGTATCCATCTGCAGACCATCACAAAATAACATTGTATCACAAATCTCATTTCACAATACACTGCAAACTAATCCTTATATCTACACCCCAGAGAAGGAAATATCACCCCCACTGGACACCCTCTCCCCCCCTCATTACACCCTACTTACACACCCCAGGGAAGGCTATCCTACCCCCCCTACTATTAATAAACAATACTTTATTACCACAAGTTAGCACTCCCTTTGTTTATTAGCCCCCCCCCCCAATACACCCCAAAGATAGATATCCCACCCCATACAAACACCCCAATATATCCCACTACACCCAGAGAGGGCTATCCTACCCCCCAAAACAAATTACACCCTACTTGAAAAAAATTAAATAAAAAACACCCCAGAAAAGGCCATCCTACCTTCCCTATTATATATTCTACCACCCCAAAAAGGTAGACACCCTAGTGGGTTTTTTTTTTTTTTTAACCACCCCATATGAGTCCCAAACGATAGAACCCCCAAAAATTATTACACCACAGAGAAATCTCACCCCACTTCTTACACACCCCAGAGAAGGCTATTAATCACACACACACACACATTTATTACACCACAGAAGGATATTCTGCCACCCCTAAAAAGGTTTACACCCTAGAGTTTTTTTGTTTTTTAACACCCCAAAAGGGTATGCCACCCTATACAAGTCCCAAAATGTATTATACCCCAAAACTGGGATGTCCTATTTTATTTGACCCAACAAATTACACCCCAAAGGATAGCCTAGCAGAAAATGATCCCCAAAATATTATACCCTCAAAAGGATATTCTACTCCTCCTCCACCCCCCCCCCCAAAATAAAAAATGATTACACCCCAAAGTAAAGAATGCCCCTTTATGACAACCACAAATGATTACACCCTACATGAAACCACCCCCCCCCTGAAAAAAAAACTATACCTCTATTACACCCCAAAGAAAGATATCCCACCGCAAATTATTACCCCCTCAAAATGTAAAAAAATAAATGTAATCACCACATATACACCCCCCCCCTACAATTATATTACATCCCAACATAAATCTCACCCTTCATGACCCCCAAATTGCTAACCCTACATTTATAAAAACCCAACACCCCACAAAATAAGTATATCATCTCACTGGGATTCCCCACAGCCAACCCCCCCCCCCCACAAAAAAAATAAATGACGCCCTAAAAATATTAAACGCCAGAGAAAAGATTGCCCCCCCTTTATTACCACAAATTAGTACACCCTACCTTAGGCCCTCATTACACCCCAAAGTTAGATATCACACCCCCGAACATACCCCAAATCATTACAAAAAAATTCTCACCCCATATAACCCCCCCCCCTACAATTATTACACCCCCAAATTTAAATCTCACCCTTCATAACCCCCAAATTGTTAAACCCTACATTTAACAAACCCCCCCAAAAAAACACCCCCCCAAATAAGAATATATCACCTAACTGGATACCCCCCCAATAGAAAATTGACACCCTAAAATTATGAAACCCCAGAGAAGGGATTGTCCACCCCCTTTATCACCACAAATTATTACACCCTATTTTTTTAAGCCCCCCCCCCCCCCCATTACACCCCAAAGAGATATCCCACCCATTCCAACCCCCTCAATATCCCCCAAAAAATGTCCCTATTAAACCCCCAAATCTCCCCAATATACCCCCATTACACCCCAATATACCCCATTACACCCCAATATACCCCTAAATCATCCCATACTCCCCATTACACCCCAAAGATGGATCTCTCCTATTAAAAACACCCAAAAAAGTATTAAAACCCCAATAATGACGCCCCATATATTCCGCCACACACATTCACCACACTCTCCAATCACAGAACACCCCCTCCCCCGGTGTGAGGTAGGTCCTCCACGGTAGGTGTCACTCACCGTGGTCCTGGTTGAAGCCGGCGTACAGCAGGCCATTGCCGTGCGGGTTGGAGGGCAGCAGGTTCATGGTGTGCAGGGCCCGGGTACAGCCGGTTACCTCATCACCGGGAACCCTCCCCCCTCCTCCTTCTTCGCCTCCTGACAGAACTCCGACCACTTCCGGCTTCCGCCACCCTCCCTGCATCACGTGACCTGGAAAAGAGCGTCGAGTGGACACACCCCCTCACACTGTCATGTGACTTGTAGAGGACGCAGTGTCTGGACACGCCCCCTTCTAATCATATGGCCCGCCTAGTCTGAGAGCGCCGAGTGGACACACCCTTTTTTCCTATCATGTGACACAGGACAGAGAGCCCGCCCACAACACCCTTCCGTCACATGACCCGGCCAGGCTGAGAGCGCCGAGCTATCGATCCGCCCAAAGAGGAGGAGAAGAGGGAGGAAGAGAGGAGATGGAGGGGAGTTGGGGGGTCGTTCCTCCTCCTCTGGGGTTCCATCCAGAGATATGAGAGCTGATTATTATTATCATCGCAGCTCCCAACTGTCCTCCTTTCCTCCTCATGTTGGTCTGATCTCTATAGATGTATATAAAATGCACTTTTTATCTATCAAATGGTGTTTTCCAGCGATAAACCTTTCATCTGATCTCTAAATTGCTGCATTTGTACATTCTAAAAGCCAATATAAAGGAATAGTAGTGTTAATAAAAGCCCTTGTGGGTGTAACTAACCTTTGTTTTTGGTTAATTCTCCTTTAAGGGGTGTGGCAAAGGGGCGTGTCCTATGCCTGCATACGTTTGCTGGTAGGTGTCCCTCATTCCTGTAGCACTACCCCCATAGGAGCTGCTGGTTATATTTTGGGCCTTGCCATTACCTGTGTGTTCACCAGATCCGCCATAGGGGGTTCCATTGAAGAGTTGTTCACAGATGTCAGCACCAAACACATAGGGGGTTGATTTACTAAAGGCAAATGGACTTTGCACTTTTGAAAGTGCAGTTGCTCCAAAGCTTAGTAAATGATGGAGAACTCTGCTGACTTCCATCATCCAATCATGTGCAAGGAAAATTGCAAAAACAGCATTTTTGCTGACACGTGATTGGATGATGGAACTCAGCAGAGTTCTCCATCATTTACTAAGCTCTGGAGCAACTGCACTTTCAAAAGTGTACAGTCCATTTGCCTTTAGTAAATCAACCCCATAGTCTCTTCTCAATGGTTTTATTAAAGAACGTCAGATGGGGGGTTGGGGGAGATTCGGGTACCTTGCTTTGCGGGTCACGGGGACTCATGGGCGTCCGCTGAACTTTTTTCAGGGGGAGGGGCATCATTTTAAGGTCACCCATGCTCGGTCCCTTTTTGACAATGTCATGAAGGGGAGGGGCTTAGTCCTTATCACATAAAACGCAGGCATGCAAAGGTTTGAGAAACCTGATGCAACTATCAAGCAACTAGCAGCGCCCCTGCTCCATTTACCAGAGAACTCGGCAGCGGCACCGTGACAGGGAGAGGAGGGCTGTCTGTATATCTCCCCCGATCGCCCCCATCCCCCTTTCTGTCAGCCGAAAAGAGAGAGAGAGAGCGGCTCTAATTGAATTTGCAGCGCCGCCGCCTTGCTTCCTGCCCGCTGCCTGTTTTCCTCCCCGAGAATCACGGCACTGGATTCCAGGGGGGGGGGCAAACGCCCTCCCTTGCCCTATGGAGCGGATGCCCATGCGGGGACTTCTTCGATCTAGAGGACAAACAGTTTCCACACTGGATCTAGCAATCACCAGATAGGCCTCTCTCACTGACCTAGCAGCCGGTGCGAAGCTCGGTCATAGTCTCTGCCACAGACTTGATGAAGGTAATGGAGTCGTTGTACAGTCCTCTCCCACAGGACGGCACAACCACACACACCGCACAGTTCAGAAGACACAACTACACTAAGGTGACCAGATTTTTAAAATGAAATCCGGGGACATTTTTTTTTTTTTTACTAGTAATGGCGGCAATCAGTGACTCTCTGCCCGTTGCCGCCCGCTTCACAGCCTGTCAAGTCTTACTCTCCGGGCTCCAAATACTACTGGGTGGGGGGCGGAGGAAGATCACTCCGCCTGGGAAGGCAAAGAGATAAGCAGGCAGGCGGCTGGCCAGGACTTGAGCCAAGGCAGAAGAACATGTGAGCGGAGCTAAATGGGCATGCGCCCGAAACTGAAGAAATATTCCCTCCGCTCCGACCAGCACATGATCCTCAGAAAGGGGCACAGATCATGGAAAAAAATACACCCCCCTAAGCTAGTAGAAGCGGCGGTGTAATTCAGATTTTTTTTTTTTTTAATTCTGCACTGCCTGTCTTTAACCACTTCCCGCCCAGTCAATAGCATATTGACGTCCGGGAAGTGGTTGTGTTATCCACACTGGACGTCATATGACGGCCTGCAGGATAACAGCCGCCGCGCGCCCAGGGGGGCGCGCATCGCGGCGATCGGTGGAGCGGTGTGTCAGTCTGACACACTGCTACACTGATCTCGGTAAAAAGCCTCCGGCGGAGGCTTTTTACCACGTGATCAGCTGTGTCCAATCACGGCTGATCACGATGTAAACAGGAAGAGCCGTTGATCTGCTCTTCCTCACTCGCGTCTGACAGACGCGAGTAGAGGAGAGCCGATCGGCGGCTCTCCTGACAGGGGGGGTTCGCGCTGATTGTTTATCAGCGCAGCCCCCCCTCGGATACCCACACTAGACCACCAGGGAAGCCCCCCAGGACCACCAGGGAACCCCAAAGCATGTGGATGGCCAGGTAAGTACCCCATGGCCATCCACATGTAAAATTTCTCAAAAAACATATGCCAATCAGTGCCCACAAATGGGCACTGACTGGCACACCACAATGTGCAATGCCCAGCAATGCCACCTACCAGTGTCAACAGTGCCACCTACAAGTGTCAACAGTGCCACCTACCAGTGTCCATCAGTGCCACCTATCAGTGCCCATCCGTGCCCATAAGTGCCCACCTATCAGTGCCCGTCTGTGCCACCTATCAGTGCCGCCTATAAGTGCCCATCAGTGCCGCCTATAAGTGCCCATCAGTGCCGCCTATGAGTGCCCATCAGTGCCGCCTATGAGTGCTCATCAGTGCCGCATACCAGTGCCACATATCAGTGCCGCCTATCAGTGCCCATTAGTGCCGCCTATCAGTGCCCATCATCAGTGCCCATCAGTGCCACCTCATCGGTGCCACCTCATTGGTGCCACCTCATCGGTGCCCATCAGTGTCGCCTTATCAGTGCCCATCACTGCCGCCTTATCAGTGCCCATCATTGAAGTAGAAAAGGTACTTATTTACAAAAAAAATTGACAGAAAGAAAGAAAAACTTTGTTTTTTTCAAAATGTTCGCTCTTTTTTTATTTGTTGTGCAAAAAATAAAAATTGCAGAGGCGATCAAATACCACAGAAAGAAAGCTCTATTTGTGGGAACAAAATGATAAAAAAATTGTTTGGGTACAGCGTCACATGACCGCGCAATTGTCATTCAAATTGAGACAGCGCTGAAAGCTCAAAATTGGCTTGGGCAGGAAAGTGTATAAGTGCATGGTATTGAAGTGGTTAAAATTGCCCCAGCCCCTGTTCAAATCCAATCCGGGGACAAAACCGGGGACAGACTTGGTCCAGGGACAGTATCCTCAATCCAGGGACTGTCCCCTGAAACCGGGGATGTCTGGTCACCCTAAACTACACAGTACCAGTTTCTTTCAGCCAGCCGGCAGCACTGTGAGGTAGATCGGTCAGGATGCGTCCCCCCCCCAATTGAGTCTCCAGGCTCTTCTTGAGATACCGGCCCTTTCGCCCGGTCCTTTCTGGGAAAAGTCCTCCCCTGGATCCTCCAATTGCTCGGCTTCTCCTCGCAGGCAAGGCAGCACAGGACCACCCCTGGACCAGTAGGCCCCAGAAGCTCCTGAGCCTACTATCAGTAACGAGG
The DNA here is from genome assembly GCA_029206835.1 of Rana muscosa. Classification (NCBI taxonomy): domain Eukaryota; kingdom Metazoa; phylum Chordata; class Amphibia; order Anura; family Ranidae; genus Rana; species Rana muscosa. Next base: position 4,579,861 of record CM055128.1, read on the forward strand.
CAGAACAGCTGCTTTGACACACCTTAGGCCAGGAGGGCCATTAGGTCAGAGAGACCCGGAAAACAGTGTCTGTCCATTAAGTACCCTCTCCCAGAATGCACAGCGGGTGAACCACTCCCACTGGGCTGTTTCTGGGTAAAGAATACCCAATACACCCAGCCTGCTGCATTTCTAACCTTGACCTGTGGTGACAGCGACACTTACAGTCAAGTGGAAAATGCGCAACACAGCTGGACTGGAACAGAAACCAGCAATTTAGCAAAATCATTCTGAGCCAAACTACATCTCAGATAACTTAAGTTTACACATAGCGCCTACCCAACAGGATCCGGGCGCTACATTCCCTTCTCAAAATGTTGGGGGGTGTGGTGATCATCCTTCACTCACTGACAGGGGATCCAGATCTTCACTGGCTGCATGCTTCTTTACAGGTCCCAGACATTCCAACCTGCAAAAACTAATTTCAGGGAGGTGGAGCTCCGCACCGTACCCGCCCACTACACCCGCCCATCACACCCGCCCACCACACACACGCCCATCACACCCGCCCACTGCACCCGTCCACCACACACACACCCAGCCCCCCCCCCCCCCCCCCCCAGCAACATTTTTTAAAATATTTTCTTTTTAATATTTTTTTCACAGTGCCTCTGGGAAGGGGGTATGTGTCAGTAGTTTTTTTATTTTTACATCTTGATTTTTTTACAATATTTTTTTTTTTTTCACAATGCTTTTTTGGGGGAGGGGCAGTGGACAGCGTTGGTAGGGCAGGGGGGATTTTTTTTTACAATTATTTTTGTATATATATATTTTTTTATCAACTCTGTTGGGGGGCTTTGGTGAGATATCAGACCCCCGATATCTCCCCTTTAAGACAGAAAAAAGGGACTGAGGACACAGAATCACCGGCCCCTTTCTCAGGCTCCTCTCCATTCATACACACAGATTACTCTGCTCAGTTATCACAGGACACAGGAGAGATCGGTAGCGAACGCTCACTATGTCCCATTCAGAAAAGGAAGGGACCGGTAAATTACATCTTTACCGGTCCCTTCCTCCGCTCTCCATCCTGACAGATCTCCCCTGCAGCCGGCGGGAGAGGAGAGCAGGGGAGCCGACTGCAGGGGACGGGGGCAAAGAAGGACACAGAGGGGGGCCGGAGGAGGAGCATACAGGGAGAGGTTTGGATTCTGGGAATGATCGGTGCAGTGGGAGGGACAGCTGTGAACACCGATCTCCCTGTACAGCTTTTTAGCCCACAGCTGAAAGAGGGAAAGGAGGAGAAGCGGCTGTCAGCTGAAAAGCTGTACAGGGAGATCACAGCTGTCCCTCCCGCCACACCGATCATTCCCGGGAGATTGCGAGATGCTTGCGGATGTGTGGGAACTACAGCAGAAATGCGGGAAACTCCCGTTTATCGCGGGAGACTTCGGATGTCTGGAGTCCCTGGAAGGATCACTGTGTATAAAGAGGTCCCTGGAAGGATCACAGTGTATAAAGGGATCCCTGGAAGGATCACCGTGTATAAAGGGGTTCCTGGAAGGATCACGCTGTATAAAGAGGTCCCTGGAAGGATCACAGTGTATAAAGAGGTCCCTGGAAGGATCACTGTGTATAAAGGGGTCCCTGGAAGGATCACTGTGTATAAAGAGGTCCCTGGAAGGATCACAGTGTATAAAGAGGTCCCTGGAAGGATCACAGTGTATAAAGGGGTCCCTGGAAGGATCACGCTGTATAAAGAGGTCCCTGGAAGGATCACAGTGTATAAAGAGGTCCCTGGAAGGATCACAGTGTATAAATGGGGCCCTGGAAAGATCACAGTGTATAAAGGGATCCCTGGAAGGATCACCGTGTATAAAGGGGTCCCTGGAAGGATCACGCTGTATAAAGAGGTCCCTGGAAGGATCACAGTGTATAAAGAGGTCCCTGGAAGGATCACAGTGTATAAATGGGACCCTGGAAAGATCACAGTGTATAAAGGGGTCCCTGGAAGGATCACTGTGTATAAAGAGGTCCCTGGAAGGATCACAGTGTATAAAGAGGTCCCTGGAAGGATCACAGTGTATAAAGAGGTCCCTGGAAGGATCACAGTGTATAAAGGGGTCCCTGGAAGGATCACAGTGTATAAAGGGGTCTCTGGAAGGATCACAGTGTATAAAGGTGTCCCTGGAAGGATCACAGTGTATAAAGGGGTCCCTGGAATGATCACAGTGTATAAAGGGGTCCCTGAAAGGATCACAGTGTATAAAGGGGTCCCTGGAAGGATCACAGTGTATAAATGGGACCCTGGAAGGATCACAGTGTATAAAGGGGTCCCTGGAAGGATCACAGTGTATAAAGGGGTCCCTGGAAGGATCACAGTGTATAAAGAGGTCCCTGGAAGGATCACAGTGTATAAATGGGACCCTGGAAAGATCACAGTGTATAAAGAGGTCCCTGGAAGGATCACAGTGTATAAAGGGATCCCTGGAAGGATCACCGTGTATAAAGAGGTCCCTGGAAGGATCACAGTGTATAAAGAGGTCCCTGGAAGGATCACAGTGTATAAAGAGGTCCCTGGAAGGATCACAGTGTATAAAGAGGTCCCTGGAAGGATCACAGTGTATAAAGGGGTCCCTGGAAGGATCACAGTGTATAAAGGGGTCCCTGGAAGGATCACAGTGTATAAAGGTGTCCCTGGAAGGATCACAGTGTATAAAGGGGTCCCTGGAATGATCACAGTGTATAAAGGGGTCCCTGAAAGGATCACAGTGTATAAAGGGGTCCCTGGAAGGATCACAGTGTATAAATGGGACCCTGGAAGGATCACAGTGTATAAAGGGGTCCCTGGAAGGATCACAGTGTATAAAGGGGTCCCTGGAAGGATCACAGTGTATAAATGGGACCCTGGAAGGATCACAGTGTATAAAAGAGGTCCCTGGAAAGATCACAGTGTATTAAGGAGTCCCTGGAAGGATCACAGTGTATAAATGGGACCCTGGAAAGATCACAGTGTATAAATGGGACCCTGGAAGGATCAGTGTGTAAATGGGACCCTGGAAGGATCACAGTGTATAAAGGGGTCCCTGGAAGGATCACAGTGTATAAATCGGACCCTGGAAGGATCACAGTGTATAAAGGAGTCCCTGGAAGGATCACAGTGTATAAAGGGGTCCCTGGAAGGGTCACAGTGTATATATGGGACCCTGGAAGGATCACAGTGTATAAAGGGGTCCCTGGAAGGATCAGTGTATAAAGGGGACCCTGGAAGGATCACAGTGTATAAAGGGGTCCCTGGAAGGATCAGTGTATAAAGGGGACCCTGGAAGGATCACAGTGTATAAAGGGGACCCTGGAAGGATGGTATGTAGTTTGAGGAAACTTTTGGGGGGAGGGAGTCGCCATGTCATTTAAAAAAAAACAAAAAACAAGCTGGCAGGGAAATGTAATTTAGCCCTGGTTCACAATCGTGCAATTTGACATGCCAAATCGGCGACAATTGCCGGCAACGTCCTAATCGGTGCGACGCTGCATTTGAGGCGCCTCACTGATTTCAAAAAGTAATTTCTGTACCACTTTTTGCGATTTTTGTAAATGTTTTCTTGTATCTTTTCATGTGACAACACTGAAGAAATGACACTTTGCTACAATGTAAAGTAGTGAGTGTACACAGGGGGGAGGAGTGTACACAGGGGGGAGGAGTGTACACAGGGGGGAGGAGTGTACAGCTTGTATAACGGTGTAAATTTCCTCTCCCCTCAAAATAACTCAACACACAGCCATTAATGTCTAAACCGCTGGAAACAAAAGTAAGTACACCCCTAAGTGAAAATGTCCAAATTGGGCCCAATTAGCCATTTTCCCTCCCCGGTGTCATGTGACTCGTTAGTGTTACAAGGTCTCAGGTGTGAATGGGGAGCAGGTGTGATAAATTTGGTGTTATCGCTCTCACTCTCTCATACTGGTCACTGGAAGTACAACATGGCACCTCATGGCAAAGAACTCTCTGAGGATCTGAAGAAAAGAATTGTTGCTCTACATAAAGATGGCCGAGGCTATAAGAAGATTGCCAAGACCCTGAAACTGATCTGCAGCACGGTGGCCAAGACCATCCAGCGGTATAACAGGACAGGTTCCCCTCAGAACAGGCCTCGCCATGCTCCACCAAAGAAGTTGAGGTCACGTGCTCAGCGTCATATCCAGAGGTTGTCTTTGGGAAATAGACGTATGAGGGCTGCCAGCATTGCTGCAGAGGGTGAAGGGGTGGGGTCGGCCTGTCAGTGCTCAGGCACTTTTATCAGATACTGTATATATCGTACAGATGTGCCACTTCACTGGCAAGTTTATGGCACCCCCTTAGCATGTTATTTAAAAGAAATGGGCATTTAATGTTACACTTTAAGCAATTATTAAAATCACTGCTTCCCGCCAAGCTGAAAATTATTTTATTTAGCATTAGTACATTTCCCGCATGGCAGTGCCCAGCCCACCATATTTGTTTGACAACCCGTTGCCTAGAAAATGGCCATAGCCGATTTTTAAGATTTCCCTCCTATTGTAATCAAACAAGCACGCCCCCCGTATCAAATAATTGACCTCCACTGCTAGAGATGGCGATAGTTGCACCATCTCTGGATGGCGGGTGATTGAGGCTGGAAAGTTCCATTAGATGATTAGAAGTGGAATTATCGCAATCAGCGAGCCCCCGCGGTGTGACATCCAGGACCGCCTGACTTTCATGCAGCAAATGTTTCCCACGCACACAGGAATGTGGCTGACAAGCGGGAAGGCGGCAGCATCCTGGAAATTTCCATGGCAACAGCTGCGAGCAAAGAAAACCCAACAGAACTGCACAATAAAAGGGGTCCTGTGACCAAGCGGCCCTGCGATTAACCAGATCACAATGGCTAGTCCAGCCTGTGGGGGGCGGGGGGGGGTCAAAAGAAATAAAAAAATGTAAAAAAAAGAGAGCGGAAGAAACATGGACTGTGATAAACTGTATGTCCAGCAGGGGGCGCAATCAAAAAGAAAAATAAATAAAAAAGAAGGACCAGGATAATTGAGATGGTGGAAGAAACACAAATACACAAGATTTCTTTTAAAAAATATATATATATATATATATATAATTAAATAAATTTTATTTTTACATTTAAATAACACCAAAAAATTAATCAATTACATTTTTACATTTTTAAATAATAGGCTCAGGGCTCAGGGTACATGAATGAGCCACCTTAGATTTGTGCAAAATTGTAATAAAAAAAAAAAAAAATGAAGTCAAGCCCGGCCCAACCCCAAAAATTGCACAGCCGTTCATCATAGGTGCATGTTAATTCACTGAACGAAAGGATAAAAATCAGATGTTCTCAGGCTATATTCTCACAAATACCGCACTATGGCCGTTAGATGGCGCTGAGTGTTATGGGAAAAGAATTATGATCTTCAGGTTGGTTGCAGGGATGTTCACGGTCCCGGCAACCAATGACTGCAGAGTGGGAATGTGGCACTGTACACTGGCGGCCTGATGGTCCAGACAGGAGCGTAGCTCGGTCAGTGTTTGGACCACGGGCCACCATTTGATGACGGCAGATGTTCATTGGCCAGCTTCAGACGGGCTGTACATGTGTCTTCCTCAGGAGGGGACCTTGCAGGGGCTGCAGGATTTTAATCCATGGCGGTGTATTGTGTCACCAATCTTGTGTTTGGTGACTGTGGTCCCAACTGCCTTGAGATCCTTCATAAGCTCCTCCCGTGTAGTTCTGGGCGGATCCCTCACTTTTCTCATGACCATCCTCACCCCATGAGGAGAAATCTTACATGGAGCTCCAGACCGAGGACCATCGATGTTTACTTTGTATTTCTTCCATTTGTGAATAATAATCCCTCCAACAGTTGTCTCCTCCTCACCGAGCTTCTTGCTGATGGTCTTGTAGCCCATTCCAGCCTTGTGCAGGTCTCCAATCTTCTCCCCGACGTCCTCTGACAGCTCTTTGGTCTCCCCCATGATGGTGAGCTGTGATTGGAGCAAAGAGATTCTGTGGACAGGTGTCTTTTATACACATAACGAGATGTCGTTAGGAGGACCTTCTTACATTGATGGGACTGATCCGTGTACCACATGAGTACCTACTGTAGCCAGTCTGTGTATAATCCGTATAAACACCCCGTATATACTATATTCACTCCATATATACACCCGTATATATTATATACACTCTCTATATACCCCATATATACTATTGTGAGGGGGTTAGCTCGGCAGCGGGTGTGTGTGACCCCCGAGATGGGCTCCCCACACAAAAACAGGCCCAGCAAACGGAGGTTGTGGTTTTCAAAATCAAAAAGGTGCGGTTTATTTTCTATTTACAGTGACAAAACACAGCAAAGCAAAAGAAACATAAACAAAATAAATCCTGGTCAACTTGACCTCTGACTAAACATACAGGTTTCCTAACTAACAACTGGGATCAGCCTAGTGCTGTCCTAGTCCCTAAGTCCCTGGTTTTAAATGTCCAAGCAAATAGCCACACAGGCTTTGTCTCACCGCACAGGGGTTCACTCTCCCTAGACAGTCCACACAGGTCTGGTTCCAGGCATGAGCAAACACCTAATGAATCTGGGAGTTCTTATAGAGGCCTAAATGAGCTGACAAGCTTCAGCTGGTCTCATCAACTCCCTGTCTGCACGACGCCCCACACTCTCCCTAGAGGTATGAGTCATCCATGAGCCCACTAGCCTCAGCTGGGCTTATACAACTCTCCACCTAGTTGTATAAGTCGGCGTAAAGCCTGAATCTGGGCGAAATATATCTACCCCCCTGGATGCAACCAGGTGACTTTACCTTCCTGCTGTCACATACCCCCCCCCTCTTGTTTTAACCTCGGGGTTGGAACACCAGCAATCAGGCATTCATGTACTCGAGACAAAGCATCCACATTCCCCATTTGAACGCCAGGGCGATGCTTTACTGTGAAGTTGAATTCCTGGAGGGCCAGGAACCACCTATTCACTCTTCTATTTGTCTCTTTGTTTTGAGCCATCCACTTTAACGGAGCGTGATCCGTAACCATGTCAAAGTGCCTACCTAGCAGGTAGTACCGAAGGGAATCTAGAGCCCACTTCACCGCTAAACACTCCTTTTCAACGGTGGCGTAATTTACCTCATGGGACTTCAACTTCCTGCTGAGGTAAATGACTGGGTGCTCTTCCCCGTTCCAGACCTGGGACAATACTGCTCCTAACCCCACATCTGACGCATCACTTTGTACGACAAAGTCTTTAGAGAAGTCGGGTGAGTACAACACTGGCTGGCTACATAAGGCTTGTTTCAAGAATTGGAATGCTGCCTCAGCCTCGGGGGTCCATTTAATCATGACCGACCCTTTCCCCTTCGTCAGGTTGGTTAGGGGCACAGCCTTAGAAGCAAAGTGGGGAATGAATCGCCGATAATACCCAGCGATTCCCAGAAAGGCTCGTACCTGCTTCTTGCTGTTGGGACGTGGCCAACTCTGGATGGCCTCGACTTTGTTGAGTTGGGGTTTTATTACTCCCCTCCCAATGGTGTACCCAAGATATTTGGCCTCCTCCTGCCCAATGGTACACTTCTTGGGGTTAGCCGTAAACCCCGCTTCCCGAACAGAGTCTGCTTGCACTTTTGGCAGATGTGAGGCCCAATCTGTGCTATGGACAATTACGTCATCCAGGTAAGCCGCAGCATACTTCCGATGGGGCCTCAGCATCTGGTCCATTTTCCGTTGGAATGTGGCCGGCGCATTCTGTAACCCGAACGGCATTCTTTTATATTGGAACGCCCCGTCTGGGGTTACAAATGCGGTTTTCTCTTTGGCCGACTTGGCCAGGGGGATTTGCCAATACCCTTTTGTGAGGTCAAGAGTCGTCATGTATCGGGCTGTTCCCAGCCGGTCGATCAACTCATCTATACGTGGCATGGGGTAGGTGTCAAATTTTGTAACTTTGTTCAACTGACGAAAATCGTTACAAAATCGCCAGCTCCCATCCGGTTTAGGCACCAACACAATGGGACTAGACCAATCACTTTGGGACTCCTCTATCACCCCTAAGTTCAGCATTTTCTGTACTTCCTCCCGTATTGCCTCCCGTCGGGCCTCTGGGATCCGATAGGGTTTTAACTTCACCCTTTCACCGGGCGGGGTAATGATGTCATGCTCTACCCCAGATGTTTGTCCCGGCAGCTCAGAGAATACCTCCTTGTTGCGAAGCACAAACTCCTTAACCTCCTGTTGTTGGGGTTGTGACAAGGTGGCTGCTATTCCAACCTCAGGAATCACGCAACCAGTTTGAGCTGGTGACCAAGTGTCTGCGACTAGGGACTCTCTATCCCTCCAGGCTTTCAACAGATTAACGTGATAGATCTGTTCGGGCTTTCGCCTTCCTGGTTGTCTGACCTTGTAATTCACTTCGCTCACTTTTTCCATTATCTCGTAGGGGCCTTGCCATTTGGTAAGGAATTTACTTTCAACCGTAGGGACAAGTACCAATATCCTATCCCCCGGGGAAAAGGTACGGGTCTTGGCTCCACGGTTGTACACTCTCTGCTGTGCCAACTGCGCTTGGGCCAAATGTTCCTTCACGATGGGCATTACCTGTGCAATTCGGTCTTGCATCAGGGCGACATGCTCAATCACACTCCTGTGGGGAGAACTCTCACTTTCCCAAGTTTCCTTGGCAATATCCAACAGCCCTCTTGGGTGTCTCCCATACAGTAACTCAAAGGGGGAGAATCCCGTAGAGGATTGGGGCACCTCCCTAATAGCAAACATCAGATAAGGAAGTAGACAGTCCCAATCCTTTCCATCTCTATCCACCACTTTCTTCAACATTTGTTTTAGGGTTTTGTTGAATCTTTCAACCAGCCCATCGGTTTGGGGGTGATACACAGATGTACGTAATTGCGTCACTTTGAACAATTTACATAGCTCCTTCATAACCCGGGACATAAAGGGTGTACCTTGGTCCGTAAGCAGTTCTTTACAAATACCCACCCGGCTAAACACAAGAGATAGCTCTTTGGCTATGGTTTTGGCCGAGGTATTTCGGAGAGGGATCGCTTCTGGATAACGGGTGGCATAGTCCATTATAACTAATATGTACTGGTGCCCCCTAGCGGACTTGATTATAGGACCTACCAAATCCATGGCGATCCTCTCAAACGGGACCTCAATGATGGGTAGAGGGACCAGCGGGCTACGGAAATGTGGCATCGGGGCCGACCTCTGACACACAGGGCAGGAGGAACAATAATTTTCTATGTCCTTCATCACCCCCGGCCAATAGAATCTCTGTAATACCCTCTCTCGGGTTTTCTCTGTCCCCAGATGACCTCCAAGAATGTGCCCATGGGCCAACTCCAACACCAACTTCCTGTAAGGTTTGGGCACCACAAGCTGCTCAACGGTTTCTTCTGCCCTTTTTGCCACCCGATACAGTAGGTCCTTCTCTACGCTGAAGTATGGGTAAGTGCAGGTATTATCTGGGTTCACTAACTCGCCATCTATTTTCACTACGTTTTCCCGTGCCTTTATTAGGGCGGGGTCTTTCAACTGTTCTGTGGCAAAGTTTTCCCTGTGAACCTCAAGATCAGAAAACTCCATCGACGGTAGGTTTTCGTCTGAGGAGGTGGGCTCCTCTCCAGTTTCTTGAGTCTCCCCTGCCAATACTGATAAGGGAAATCCCGGAGAGTCCTCACCACTCTCAGGGGAGTTCTGGCTATCACATTCCTGGTACATAGGGGCACCAGTGGGGGGCTCAGGATCATCCCACAGTTCCCAGAACTTCGGAAAATCCCTTCCCACAATGGCGTCATGCGGTAACTGAGATACTAAGCCCACTGGATGAGAGAGGGTACCTTTGGGGGTCTCGAAACACACTGTAGTCACTGGATACTCTCGGGTGTCCCCATGCACACAAATAACAGCTACCTTGCTATTCCCAGAGACCTCTGTTTTAACTAACTCAGCCTTTATCAGGGTCACAAGGCTACCTGAATCCAGCAATACCACAACATTCCTACCATTAACACACATTTTGCATAAATGTTTCTCAGTTCCTCGAATGGCAGTGCATGCGACTGTCGCACACAGCGACTGACGTCTGCCCGTCAGAAAGTCACACTGCATGGGTTCCTCCACAACCGGGCAATTGGCTGCAATATGTCCCGCTTGCCGGCAGCGGTAGCAAACGATCCTTCTTGCGGCCTCTTGAGCCGCTGATTTCCCAGGCTGTTCTCGCCAAACTTGGGGTAGAGCTCCCACCCTCTCACTCTCTCCACCCTCACCCCTTGGAATCCTCTTATCCGCCCCTGGGGATGGTCTGGTCTTAGGGTGGAAAGTCCGAGTGTCTCTGGAAGAGGCCGTCAGGTTCTCTGTAGCCAAGTATTTCTCCACACGATCCACAAGACCATCGGCCGTCTCTGGGTCTCCATGGCTTACCCACTTTTGGATGGCAGTAGGAAGAGCTCTCAAAAACCGATCCATTACAACACGTTCCACAATCTTTGGTGCGGACAAAGTCTCTGGCTGTAGCCACTTTCTGCTCAGGTGAATGAGATCATACATTTGAGATCTGGGGGGTTTTCCAAGCTGGAAAGTCCAGTTATGCACACGCTGAGCCCGGACAGCCTGGGTGACACCCAGCCTTGCCAATATTTCAGCTTTTAGCATCACATAGTCTTTTGCTTGGTCAGGCTCTAGGTCATAGTAAGCCTTCTGCGATTCACCAGTTAACAGAGGAGCCACCAGTCCAGCCCACTGCTCCTCAGGCCACTTTTCTCTTTCAGCGGTCCTTTCAAATGTGGTCAAAAATACCTCTGGATCATCCTCTCCAGTCATTTTTGTCAATAAACGACTCACCCCAAAGGACGCGGTATTAGTGGGACGGCTTTCCTCACTGGTCTGCGGACGTTGCTGCATTACTGCTTCCATCTGTTGTTGTAGTCTCTGCTCTTGCTTCTGCAACAGGTCTATGAAGCGGGCCTCAGATTGCTGCTGGGCTTGTTGCTGAGCCTCCAGACTCTGTTGCAAAGTTGCGTTTGTCTGCTGCTGGGCTGCAAGGCTCTGTTGATGAGCTTGCTGCTGGGCTGCAAGGCTCTGTTGATGAGCTTGCTGCTGGGCTGCGAAGTTCTGTTGTTGAGCTGCAAGGCTCTGTTGTTGAGCTGCAAGGCTCTTTTGCAAACCTGCATTTGTCTGCTGTTGATTGGCATTTGCTAGAGCCAGCTGCTTCAGTATCTCCTCCATGCTGGCTTAAAAAAAAACTGCCACTGGTTCTCCACCAACTGTGAGGGGGTTAGCTCGGCAGCGGGCGTGTGTGACCCCCGAGATGGGCTCCCCACACAAAAACAGGCCCAGCAAACGGAGGTTGTGGTTTTCAAAATCAAAAAAAGGTGCGGTTTATTTTCTATTTACAGTGACAAAACACAGCAAAGCCAAAAGAAACATAAACAAAATAAATCCTGGTCAACTTGACCTCTGACTAAACATACAGGTTTCCTAACTAACAACTGGGATCAGCCTAGTGCTGTCCTAGTCCCTAAGTCCCTGGTTTAGTAAATGTCCAAACAAATAGCCACACAGGCTTTGTCTCACCGCACAGGGGTTCACTCTCCCTAGACCAGTGTTTCTCAACCTTTTTCCAGTCGGGGCACCCTTAAAAAGTATTTTCGGTCTTGAGGCACCCCAGTCCAAGGCTTGGTTCACGTTACTGTATGTCGCGGAACAAGCACAAAAAATCGCGCTCGTTTCTGACCACCAGACAAATGCTCTGATCTTTAGGGGTGCCATTAATTCTTAATGGTATCTCACACATTGGAAAACGTGGGGTGCTTTAGGTGCTGTGCAATAAATAAATAAAAAAAAGTCAGGGACTTCTTTCCCTGCATTTTTGTGGGTAGGGAAGCCCATTGAAATTAATGGGCTGCCCTACACGCTGCCACACAGATGTGAACCAAGGGCTTGTTTACATGTCAGGTTCGAGGGGCGGTAAAACAATATGGTTGAGCTGTTTTTACCACCCCCACCTTCTCCCCCTTTAGCTGCAGAGGCAGCAGCTGGGGGTGTACACATGCTGTGGCTACAGCTGGAGGTATACTGAGGGTGAATGGGGCCGCACTGCAACTACCCCGCAACTGTGTGCATTGCACGGTTGCGATGTAGTGATGATGCATTTATGGGCTTAAAACAGGTGGTGAGGAGGCAACATATTGCCTCTTTACCGCCTGTCAAATGCCTCTGAAAAGCGATCTGTGCATGGATTGCTTTTCAGCGGAGCAGCAGTCCTTGCTATCACAAACAAGTCCTACAAAATAATTTCTGATGGAACATACAGACTCATACACACACACATGCATACGCACACACACACACACAGACAGACACTCACATGCACACACACAGACACATGTATAAAGCCCTTTTAAAACAAATCTAGCTTCTAACAAAAGTACCTTTCCAGTTTCCTCATTCAGCCGGGTACTGCACTCTAGGGGGAAGCAGAGAGCACAGCACACTCCCCTGCACTTTATTTTCACTTTTGAGGCTGATGGAGCTTCTCACAGTGCCGATGTATAGTTCGGCAGGGGATTGGGAGATCGGGCTCATATGACAGCCCTTCTCTCCCCTGATCTCGTGGCACACCTGAGAACCTCTGACGGCACACCAGTGTGCCGCGGCACACTGGTTGAGAAAGGCTGCCCTAGACAGTCCACACAGGTCTGGTTCCAGGCATGAGCAAACATCTAATGAAGCTGGGAGTTCTTATAGAGGCCTAAATGAGCTGACAAGCTTCAGCTGGTCTCATCAACTCCCTGTCTGTACGACGCCCCACACTCTCCCTAGAGGTATGAGTCATCCATGAGCCCACTAGCCTCAGCTGGGCTTATACAACTCTCCACCTAGTTGTATAAGTCGGCGTAAAGCCTGAATCTGGGCGAAATATATCTACCCCCCTGGATGCAACCAGGTGACTTTACCTTCCTGCTGTCACACTATATACACCCTCTATATACTCCATATATACCCTGTATATAGAACATATACACCCTCTATATACTCCATTAATACCCCCCATATATACTATATACACTCTCTATATACTCCATATATACCCCCATATATACTATATACCCCATATATACTATATACACCCTCTATATACTCCATATATATATATACCCCATGAGCCCCTCCTGTAGCCAGTCTGTTTGGGGAGACTTATTGTTGGTCGGGGGATCAAATACTTATTTTTCTCCATTTATAACATTTGTATCATGTTATTTTGTCTGGATTTTTGGTTGATATTCTGTCTCTATCATATAAAATACTCCTATGATAAAAGATGATAGACCCTTCATTTCTATGTAAGTGGGCAAACTTACACAATCTGCAGGGGAGCCGATCATTATTTTCCCCATTGTCTAGGTGGGATATGGTGATGGGCCAATCCTTACATTTATTATGGATACAATAAACTGGGAGATAAATTAAATCTCTGCTGTACTATTTCCTTGTACTGGATGTTGTTCCTTCATGTTTGCGGCTCAACCTTCCCCCAATGACGGCAATGTGCAGGCGCCACCATCAATGGCGTAGGGACAGGGGGCCGCTGCTACAACTTGGCCCCTTCTCCTTGGGGGACTATAAAGTCAAGAGATCAATTTGTGTACAACCAGCTAGTCCATGGGGTGCTCAACCTGCGGCCCTCCAGCTGTTTGCGGAACTACAAGTCCCATGACACATTGCATGGCTGACAGTTACAAGCATGACTCCCAAAGGCAGAGGCATGATGGGACTTGTAGTTTCGCAACAGCTGGAGGGCCACAGGTTGAGCACCCATGTTAGCCCCCATAGGTGGATCGAAACTCGTCGGGTCCCTGGTGAAGCAGCCAAATTTTGATCCATGTATTGGCAGCTTAAGCCTCCTCCCCCCAGTGATCAGACTGCAACATTGTAACTATGTAGGAAAAAATATTTAGCAGTTTTGGAACTTTAAATGAGGATAAACGGAGCCGCTCAGTCCCCTCCTCCATTCCTGAGTAGTAATTAAAAAAGAGAAGCATGGGGCGGGACTTTGCATGAAGCACACGGAAGCAGGATAGACGTGTTGGATAAACACAAACTTTAACTGGTTCAAATTGTCATAGTTGCATTTTTGAATATTATGCATTTTGCTATAAATCAAAATTACTTTGGACAGAGAGGTAGAACCTAATAGCATATAATAAAAATTGATTATTTGTTCCAACAAGGACTCCATATATATACAGATACATGCGATAATAACCATATTAAAATACAATGCATATGATGTATATATAGATAAATAGCCATAAAAAACATTAGAAAAATTGCTAGGTATAAATTGATAATAGGAACGTTCGTAACATCTGAATAGATAGGTACACTTTGCGGCAGTTGTAAACTCTACGCGTTTCAGGGCTTTTATGCCCCTCATCAGGAGTAAACCGTGGTAACCATCTAGGAATAGAAAGGGGAATATCAATAATCTAGAAGTAGGAAGAGGTGGGGAAGAAAATGGAAAAGATGGACAAGTGCAGACAAGGGGTGGTCACTTCCGAGTGTGCACTTAGCCCAAGGACTTACATATTCAGACGCGCCGTGGCGGTATGGCCACGAAAGTGTCAGACCCAACAACAAAGTCGCAGACGGGAGCTGAGGGGGCATGGTAGAGCGGCAGCGGCCAACGCAGACGACCAACCTCAAGAGGGGTCAAGGTGTATGAATTGCCAAATCGGAATGTGATGGAGGGAACTCCACCGAGGGGGACCTAGTGTAAAAAAAAAAAAAAAAAAAAGCTCCCATCTGGGACTTTGTTGTTGGGTCTGACACTCTCGTGGCCGTACCGCCGCGGCGCGTCTGAATATGTAAGTCCTTGGGCTAAGTGCACACTCGGGGAAGTGACCACCCCTTGTCTGCACTTGTCCATCTTTTTCATTTTCTTCCCCACCTCTTCCTACTTCTAGATTATTGATATTCCCCTTTCTACTCCTAGATGGTTACCACGGTTTACTCCTGATGAAACGCGTAGAGTTTACAACTGCCGCAAAGTGTACCTATCTATTCAGATGTTACGAACGTTCCTATTATCAATTTATACCTAGCAATTTTTCTAATGTTTTTTTATGGCTATTTATCTATATATACATCATATGCATTGTATTTTAATATGGTTATTATCGCATGTATCTGTATATATATGGAGTCCTTGTTGGAACAAATAATCAATTTTTATTATATGCTATTAGGTTCTACCTCTCTGTCCAAAGTAATTTTGATTTATAGCAAAATGCATAATATTCAAAAATGCAACTATGACAATTTGAACCAATTAAAGTTTGTGTTTATCCAACACGTCTATCCTGCTTCCGTGTGCTTCATGCAAAGTCCCGCCCCATGCTTCTCTTTTTTAATTGTAACTATGTAGTTCTAAGGAGAGAGGCTGCTGCAGGGGCGGATCTGTGCCCAACACAAAGTGGCACATAATTGTGAAGGGGAAAGGAAAATGATACAAATAAATATGTAAAAAGCGTGGGGGGGGGCATTTGTATGGCACCCCCTTTACTCTGATACCCCTAAAGACTAAAATCTAGTGGAACCAATTGCCTTCAGAAGTCACCTAATTAGTAAATAGAGTCAACCTCTGTGTCATTTAATCTCTGTATAAAATACAGCTGTTCTGTGAAGCCCTCAGAGGTTTGTTAGAGAACCTTAGTGAACAAACAGCATCATGAAGGCCAAGGAACACACCAGACAGGTCAGGGATAAAGTTGTGGAGAAGTATAAAGCAGGGTTAGGTTATAATAAAATCTCCCAAGCTTTGAAGATCTCACGGAGTTCTGTTCAATCCATCATCAGAAAATGGAAAGAGTATGGCACAACTGCAAACCTACCAAGACATGGCCATTCACCTAAACTGACCGGGCCGGGCAAGGAGAGCATTCATCACAGAAGCAGCCAAGAGGCCCATGGTAACTCTGGAGGAGCTGCAGAGATCCACAGCTCAGGGGGGAGAATCTGTCCACAGGACAACTATTAGTCGTGCTTCTCCACAAATCTGCCCTTTATGGAAGAGTGACAAGAAGAAAGACATTGGAGAAAGAAAGTCATAAGAAGTCCTGTTTGTAGTTTGTGAGAAGCCATGTGGGGGACACAGCAATCATGTGGGGGACACAGCAAACACGTGGGGGACACAGCAAACATGTGGGGGACACAGCAAACATGTGGGGGACACAGCAAACATGTGGGGGACACAGCAATCATGTGGGGGACACAGCAATCATGTGGGGGACACAGCAATCATGTGGGGGACACAGCAAACATGTGGAAGAAGGTGCTCTGGTCACATGAGACCAAATTTCTACTTTTTTACCTAAAAGCAAAACGCTATGTGTGGGGAAAACTAACACTGCACATCACCCTGAACACACCATCCCCACCGTGAAACATGGTGGTGGCAGCATCATGTGGTGGGGATGCTTTTCTTCAGCAGGGACAGGGAAGCTGGTCAGAGTTGATGGGAAGATGGATGGAGACAAATACAGGACAATCTTAGAAGAAAACCTGTTAGAGTCTACAAAAGACTTGAGACTGGGGGGGGGGGGGGGAGGTTCACCTTCCAGCAGGACAACGACCCTAAAGTACAGCCAGAGCTACAATGGAATGGTTTAGATCAAAGCATATTCATGTGTTAGAATGGCCCAGTCACAGTCCAGACCTAAATCCCATTGAGAATCTGTGGCAAGACCTGAAAATTGCTGTTCACAGACGCTCTCCATCCAATCTGACAGAGCTCGAGATATTTTACAAAGAAGAATGGGCAGAAATGTCCCTCTCCTAGATGTGCAAAGCTGGTAGAGACACCCCAAAAAGACTTGTAGAGAAAAGGGGGGTCTACAAAGTACTGACTTCTGGGGGCGCCATACAAATGGCCCCCCCCACACACTTTTCACATATTTATTTGTATCATTTATCATTTTCCTTCCACTTCACAATTATGAGACACTTTGTGTTGGTCCATCACATAAAATCCCAATAAAATACATTTACGTTTTTGGTTGTAACATGAGAAAAAGTGTGGGAAATTTCAAGGGGTATGAATACTTTTTCAAGGCTCTGTAATTTATATATATTTATAGAATAATACATACAAACACATACAATGGCACACGGGTCGCTGTTCAAACATTTATTTATTTTTTCTTTAAATAGTGTTTTTTTCTCTTTATAAAACATCTTTTCAATTCACATTCTATTCACAGATTATCAACAAAAAATAAAAAAAAATAAAAAATCGCAGTCGCTCTCCAAACACGTCTTTGGCAAATTGGTTTCTCTTTATAACGCGGCTTCTCTTGTGACGTCTGGTACAAAATATTCAGTTTACAGAAATAGAAGCATATCTATATATATTCATATATATTCACTGATGAATCCCAAAAAAGTATTAAATAACAATAAAAAACAAAACAAAAAAACAAATACATTGTATCAAATCTTCACTCTCTCACACAAACCGGACACATTGTAAGTGCATGTCATTTTTTTTTTGTAAAGCCCACATCCCCTGGGGGGGAGATTCTGTCCAATAAAGAGGCGGGGGAGGGGCTGTAGATTTCATACGGCTGTGGTCGGCCATCGTTGTGTGTGCCTGGCGCGCTTCTTGGGGCGAAGCCGACTTACCTTCCAGAAAGGGAGCACCAATCACACGGCAAACTGCATCGCAAGTACTGACAAAGTGACAAGCTCAGGTCGCTGGACGGGGCTTTTTTTTTGTTCCCTTTTCAGCACAAACAGAAGAGGAGAATATTGATCAGAGAGGGCCATGCAGATTGACAAAAAAAAGTCTCGGTCAAAAAAAAAAAAAAAACGCATCTCCTTCACAAGCAGCAAAATTCATAAAAAGTCGCGGCCTTCTCACTTCTGTACATGAAAAGTGGCCAAGAGGGACGTGGGGGCGTCACCTCCGTGGGGGCGTCACCTCTGCGGCACGCGCATCTGTCTCCATGGAAACAGGGGGGAGCGTGGTGGCTCGGGGCAAACTTCAGCACATAGTGGGGGGGGGGGGGGTTCTCAGGGGTCCCTCAGCCTAGGAGATCTTACAGCTGTTCCTGGTGCAGTTTTTGGGGGGGCTCTGAGGAGGACGGATGATCTTGGCTTTTTTCAGGCTGTTCCTCTTGTTCAGGTTGTTGGCGGTGAGCGAGTACGAGCGGCCGTGCATCATTCTGGCGTTCAGTCCGTTGGCCATGGAGAAGGACTTCAGATGGCTTCGTAAGGCAACTGGGAGGGGGAGCTTGTCCACCAGGTGGACAGGGGTGCAGGAGACGATGGCTCGGCAGCAAAGGTCTTGCAGGCTCAGTACTGTTGGGGTGATAGAAATACGAAATGCGTCAAACGAGTCAATATCAGATCGGGATATAGGGAGATACAAAGTAACATTGTTTATAAACATTGATCAGACAGGAGATGGGGAGATCCAAGGAACATTGTTTATAAACATTGATCAGACGGGAGATGGGGAGATAAAAAGTAACATTGTGTATAAACATTGATCAGACGGGAGATGGGGAGATACAAAGCAACATTGTTTATAAACATTGATCAGACAGGCAATAGAGAGATACAAAGCAACATTGTTTATAAACATTGATCAGACAGGAGATAGAGAGATACAAAGTAACATTGTTACTTTTGCATCTACTCTGTTTTAGTCATCATAAAAAAGGGGATTAGCTCAGATCTGTGTCAATTGAAGCAACTAGACTATTGTATACAAAAAAATAAATAAAAGCAAATTTGTTCCTATTTAACCATTTGTGGCCTTTTTTCCCCCCTAATGATCACCAAAACAATGATTCCCTTAACTAATACTTTCCTGCTGATTTTTATTTCTACTTTTCTAACCATTATTATTTACAATTGTTTTCTTTTGTTTGTTAATCTTTTTAATGTCACAAAAAAAAAAAAAACTTTTGGAAATAATTTTGTACTAGAATCACAATTTTAGTGATATTCTAAATTGGAGAGATTTTAGAATAAAATGTATATTATTTATCTACAGTAGTAACCATTCATTTTTACCACTGAATACAATAGAAACAAAGTGCATTTTTTGGTTTAACTTTTTTTCCCATTTTCGGTCTATAGATTGCATAAAAAAATAAAATAAATAATAATAATAATTTTTGCAAGACAATTTCAGCAGAAAACCTTTTATTTGTCTCAAAAAATTAATTGTTGCTAAATCAACAGGCCGACAGCAGAAATGTAAATATTGCTCTGGGTCCCAAGAGGTGTACAGGTATGAGAGTTGACCGGGTTAAATCCTATTTGAGATTTTAGTAAATGGGGTACACAGATTTTTTAGTAAAGGGGGTACACAGGATTTTTAGTAAAGGGGGTACACAGGATTTTTAGTAAAGGGGGTACACAGGATTTTTAGTAAAGGGGGTACACAGGATTTTTAGTAAAGGGGGTACACAGGATTTTTAGTAAAGGGGGTACACAGGATTTTTAGTAAAGGGGGTACACAGGATTTTTAGTAAAGGGGGTACACAGGATTTTTAGTAAAGGGGGTACACAGGATTTTTAGTAAATGGGGTACACAGGATTTTTAGTAAATGGGGTACACAGGATTTTTTTGTAAATGGGGTACACATCTAGCTGTAAGAAATATAAAAAGTTGGGGTTTGGAGTGAATTTCCAGAAAGCAAAAAGGACATTCCCTTAGCAATCTCACCGATTATTCCGGGGATATAAAATGGGAATTATTTTATTCTCATAATTCAAGTTATGCCATTTAATAATCTGACCAGCAGGTGGCAGTAGAAAGCTGCGGCAGTCACCCACTGACATGAAGAATGGAGGATAAGCCGCCATCACCTGCGGCGTTTCCATGAGCCGGTCCTCTAACAGACACACAAGACGCAGAACGATCGCTTACCCTTGTTCGGCCTCCAGAGGCGGTCCATCCCGTGCCGCATTAGGACGATCCGCGCCAGCTCGGTGAAGGACTCGGTGATGTTGAAGTTGCAGAGCGGACTGACCTCGAAGAACGTCATCCCCAGACGTTCGGCGTAATTCTGGGCCTGGTCCGTAGACACCTGACGCTTGAACGCCAAGTGCAGCCGGTTGCCCACCAGGATCTTGGGCACCCCTGGGGCATGCTGGGAGGAGACAATACAAATGCTTATTAGTCGCAGAGGAAGGATTGGAAAAACAGAATCTGTCGCAGTGTGAAAAGTCATGCGATTCCCACTGCGACTTTAAGGCTCCATTCACACTTGTGCAACTTTAAACATCAGAGTTACATGACAAGTCGTCCCCCATGTTTTTCAATGATAGCCATTCATATACGTGCGACTTAAAGTTGCAGCGACTTCAAAGTAGTTCATGCGCTACTTTGGTCCGATTTTCAGACCTGGTTCACACTGATCCGACATTGGAGCACATCAGAAATCGCACCCCCATTCAGTGCAATGGAACCGTTCTAATTGGTGCAACTTGAGTCGCTCCGACTTAGAAAAAAGGTTCCTGCACTACGTTTGGCCTGACTTCGGTAGGACTTGCATTGACATTTGTTAAAGAAGTCGCATGCACGTCGTGCCGAAGTCACGCTGAAATTCGGCTTAAAAAGTCACACGACTTTGAAGCCGCGGCGGTGTGACCCGGGACTCCTACAACCTGGGGGCCGGAGACTTCAATGTTAACCCTCCAATACTGCATGAAAGTCGCACCTGAATGTTATACAATGCAACAGTCGTCCATTATCACTGGTCAAAGTCGCCTCCGAGTTGCACCCATCCAAAGTTGCACCAAAGTCAGCACGAGTGTGAATGGAGCCCAATGCAACCTTCATCCAACTTTGGATGGGTGTGACTTTGGCTGGTGACTTTGATGGTTGCACATTGTCAATATTCTGTTGCGACTTACACTGCAGTCTATGACGCTCGGGTCGCATAAAAAATGCATCAAACTAGTGCAGGAACCTTTTTTAAGTCGCACATAATTGAAGGGTTGTCATTTGAAAACATGGGCTGCCACGCAAGCGTCCAAAGTCGCATGACAAGCCGCACCAGCCTTAAACCACATTCACGCTTTGTGGCGCAATTACATAAAGCGCGGCGGCGTGCGTTTACGTTGCACGTTAACATGCATTAAGCAGAAGGGGGGGGCACCTTTTTATTTAAATGGGCTCCACACTAAAACAGGTGCACTTTTTTTGGGGGAAAGGCGACAACCTGCGATGGATGGTAGTGCGTTTCCATGCGTTGTTGTGCGTTAAAACGCACAGGTGAGGTGCCTATAAAATTGAATGTCACTACAGCACTTTGGTGCCGCAATGCACAGATTTGAAATAAAATAATGAAATTAGGATGCAGTCTGAGCCCCCCTCCCCCACCATAGTTTTATTACCTGTTGATCCTGCCAGGAGATCCGTTATTTTTTCACTTCCTTCAACAGGGTGACAACGCTGTTCTCTCTAAATTAAATATGCACGGCCGCGTTGTCACTCTGTGGGGGGAGGGGTCTTAGACAGACATGTTGTTCTATATAGACTCGGGCCGGGGTTCACGCTCTATGCGTGCGAAGAAACGTGCACGCGACTCCATGTGTTTTCTTGCGTTCCAGAGCGTCACATGCCGGGCAGCAGTAAGCTGCGTTTCCGTGCACGTGAGAAAAGAGTGCGATTCCCAACACGCAGAAAGTACGACCCGAACAAAATAATAAGGCCCAATTCTAGTGAACACCCAATATTTATAAAACCTTTGCAGAGTTATTCGTCCTGTGAAGCCGCACGCACCTTTCTTCCGGTCACATAGAGGGCAAAACGGAATGTTATTCGGCTATTTTATCTCCAGATTGAAAAGTTATTCCATCAGTGAATTAGAGAAATACCACATAATGGGCACTAGATGGCGCTGATGAATACAGTGTGTTTATTTGATGTGATCGTCAGCGCCATCTAGTGACCATAAAGTGGAATTTCCCTCATTTGTTTTATTCTTTAAGAACAGCCAACCTAAAAGGGAAAACAGCCTAATAACATTCGATGAGCACGGAATGGAGGGGCCCGCTAGCCCGGGGGATCTGACGGAAGGGGCCCGCTAGCCCGGGGGATCTGACGGAAGGGGCCCGCTAGCCCGGGGGATCTGACAGAAGGGGCCCGCTAGCCCGGGGGATCTGACAGAAGGGGCCCGCTAGCCCGGGGGATCTGACAGAAGGGGCCCGCTAGCCCGAGGGATCTGACAGAAGGGGCCCGCTAGCCCGGGGGATCTGACGGAAGGGGCCCGCTAGCCCGGGGGATCTGACGGAAGGGGCCCGCTAGCCCGGGGGATCTGACGGAAGGGGCCCGCTAGCCCGGGGGATCTGACGGAAGGGGCCCGCTAGCCTGGGGGATCTGACGGAAGGGGTCCGCCCTGGGGATCCCGGCACTGAACTACATTTCCCTGGCCCAGAATTCCGGCCTTCCCTCCAGTCTTGCACAGGTGTAGCGGCTCCTCTCCTGGACTGAAATGTCTTACTCGGATGTCACCGCACACTGTAAGCTTCTCACCATGTGCATTAGAAGCTGCAGCAAGTCAGATAGAACCTGCCTCATTTCCTGGCTGGAGGACATCCAGCGTCATCTAACCCTTTCATTCATTGGCTTTGCCCACAATTCTAAATCGCTCGATGTGAACGGGGCCTAGAGAAGGAACAGGCCTGTGACCCATAAAAACTCATTTGATCTTTCTTTAGGTTCTCCCTAACAAGTCATCTGTGACTCACCTCATCGATCTCCTTTATCCACCGATCGATCCCATCGAATGACCAGCGGTTGGTGATGTCATAAACCAGAATCACGCCCTGCAAGAAGACATTTCATTGGTTATTCATTGTTTCTGCCACCATCAAATATTCATAGTACTGCACTGTATACACAGAAGGAACACTCCAACCATCCAACCCTATAAAACAGGACCTGTCATTACCTTATTAGTCCAGGGCCTGACAAATTTACTTTCAATCCAGGAGCTAGCTAAAAAAGTTAGGAGCCAGTTTTTTTTTTTGTTTTTTATATTATTTAACAAAGCTTTATTTTTCAATGACAAGACACCCCTTCTCTTATGTGGGCTGAGAAAAGCCCAGGTGCCAGGACGCAATTTCTAGTCGAGCTGGCGTACTATCACTGCCGCCTATGAGTACCCATTAGAGCCATCCCATCAGTACCGCCTATCAGTACCGCCTCTCAGTGCCCATAGGTGCTGCCTCATCAGTGCTGCCTTTCAGTGCCCATCAGTGCAGCCTTATCAGTGCCGCCTATGAGTGCCCATCAGAGCCGTCTCATCAGTACCGCCTATCAGTGCCCATCAGTGCTGCTTATAAGTGCCCATCAGAAAAACCTCAGAGCCGCCCATCGGTGCCCGTCAGAGCCGCCCATCGGTGCCCGTCAGAGCCGCCCATCGGTGCCCATCAGAGACGCCCATCGGTGCCCATCAGAGCCGCCCATCGGTGCCCATCAGAGCCGCCCATCAGTGCCCATCAGAGCCGCCCATCAGTGCCCATCAGAGACGCCCATCGGTGCCCATCAGGGCCGCCCAACGGTGCCCATCAGAGACGCCCATCGGTGCCCATCAGTGAAGAAGAAAAAGTTAGTTTTAAAATTTTGCAAACAGCTATGAAATCTCTTTTTTTGTTAAGCAGCGATTAAAAATCACCAAGGGAAAATTTTATTTGTGTGGAAAAAATTATAAAAATGTAATGTGTACAGTGTGTTCCATGACCGCGTAATTGTCATTCAAAGTGTGACAGCGCTAAAAATTGTCCTGGGCAGGAAGGGGGTGAAAGTGCCCGGTAGGCAAACGGTTAAAGTAAATTTAAGGGGGCACAAAAACACAATAAAATTACCCCGACACATGTGTTTACGTTCACACGTGCGTATATGTGGGGGTGGAAAGGGGGGGGGGGGTATGTGCTTGGGTGGTTGGGTGTAGCTTTATTTTTTTACAATTACATTCATTTATTTTTTAACCATCACATAGGGGACAAAAAGTCCCCTATGTGATGATATTTTGGTGACAGGTTCTCTTTCATGAGACAACCGGGGCCTAAAAAAACCACTTCATTACATTCTTTCCCAGCCTTAATAGCCGGGGAAACTGTCACCCGGGGACCCGAAAGTGACGTCATACATGTCAGCAGCAAGAAGGGGAGGAGAGTGACCCGGCGACAACCACTGTGCCGGTCCAAGGCTCGCAGATGGGCAAGCGGAGCCCAGGATACATAGCAAGGGGCGCATGCGTGGGGTGCAAGAAAGCATTCAGGCAGCACTGCAACCCCCTGAATGTTTCCATCTGCCAAGTAAACCTCGTGCCTGGTGCCAACACTGAATGGGCAAAAGCCCAGGCGCCAGGACGCAATTTCTAGTTGAAATGGCAACCTGGCGCCTGGGATTTGTGGAGCCCTGTATCAGTGACATGTTCTATAGTGCTACACTTTTATCATTATAGTGGTATTAAAGCCATCTGCTGCACAGGTGAAAATAAAGGAAAGGAAGCCTTAAAAAGAAAACAAATGCAGCCGTCACATCTAAGACTTGGTAATCTTCAATATAATAAATGTTGGCTTTTGGGTTTATTATCGCATTAATCTGACATTCATTGACGTAAAAGAATAACGTTCTAGTATCGGACTGCTGCAGGTTGGAGGGCTCTTTTCTCTGTGACAGGTTCCCTTTAAGTGAAGAGTACTGACAGCGATCCAGCGTTGCTCCACGGCAAAAAGATGTAAGCGATTACAGCGGAGGGTTTCGCAATCCCCAAACAAACCGCAGAAATGTGCAGGAAGGCACGGCTGGCCGGGTGGACTCGGGTCACTTCCAATGTATAAACCTCAAAACTACAACCCTGAAATCACTGACACTCCGGAATGTGCCGAGGAACTCTCATCACCGCAACCCGGCACGGCACACTACCAACCTGCCAGGACCCCCTCTTATTATGAAATGCCCCCCAGGACCCCTGGATGGAGGTATTGTGAAATGATTGATGGTCAGTGAGAAGAATGTCCCTTACATTGGTGATCAGTGGGAAGAATGTCCCTTACATTGGTGATCAGTGAGAAGAATGTTCCTTACATTGGTGGTCAGTGAGAAGAATGTCCCTTACATTGGTGGTCAGTGAGAAGAATGTTCCTTACATTGGTGATCAGTGGGAAGAATGTTCCTTACATTGGTGATCAGTGGGAAGAATGTTCCTTACATTGGTGATCAGTGGGAAGAATGTTCCTTACATTGGTGATCAGTGAGAAGAATGTTCCTTACATTGGTGGTCAGTGAGAAGAATGTCCCTTACATTGGTGATCAGTGAGAAGAATGTTCCTTACATTGGTGGTCAGTGAGAAGAATGTTCCTTACATTGGTGATCAGTGAGAAGAATGTTCCTTACATTGGTGATCAGTGAGAAGAATGTTCCTTACATTGGTGATCAGTGGGAAGAATGTTCCTTACATTGGTGATCAGTGGGAAGAATGTTCCTTACATTGGTGATCAGTGGGAAGAATGTCCCTTACATTGGTGATCAGTGGGAAGAATGTTCCTTACATTGGTGATCAGTGGGAAGAATGTTCCTTACATTGGTGATCAGTGGGAAGAATGTTCCTTACATTGGTGATCAGTGAGAAGAATGTCCCTTACATTGGTGATCAGTGAGAAGAATGTCCCTTACATTGGTGATCAGTGGGAAGAATGTTCCTTACATTGGTGATCAGTGAGAAGAATGTTCCTTACATTGGTGATCAGTGGGAAGAATGTTCCTTACATTGGTGATCAGTGGGAAGAATGTTCCTTACATTGGTGATCAGTGAGAAGAATGTTCCTTACATTGATGATCAGTGGGAAGAATGTTCCTTACATTGGTGATCAGTGAGAAGAATGCTCCTTACATTGGTGATCGGTGAGAAGAATGTTCCTTACATTGGTGATCAGTGAGAAGAATGTCCCTTACATTGGTGATCAGTGGGAGAAATGTTCCTTACATTGGTGATCAGTGGGAAGAATGTTCCTTACATTGGTGATCAGTGAGAAGAATGTTCCTTACATTGATGATCAGTGGGAAGAATGTTCCTTACATTGGTGATCAGTGGGAAGAATGTTCCTTACATTGGTGATCAGTGGGAAGAATGCCCCTTACATTGGTGATCAGTGAGAAGAATGTTCCTTACATTGGTGATCAGTGGGAAGAATGTTCCTTACATTGGTGATCAGTGAGAAGAATGTCCCTTACATTGGTGATCAGTGAGAAGAATGTTCCTTACATTGGTGATCAGTGGGAGAAATGTTCCTTACATTGGTGATCAGTGGGAAGAATGTTCCTTACATTGGTGATCAGTGGGAAGAATGTTCCTTACATTGGTGATCAGTGGGAAGAATGTTCCTTACATTGGTGATCAGTGAGAAGAATGTTCCTTACATTGGTGATCAGTGGGAAGAATGATCCTTACATTGGTGATCAGTGGGAAGAATGTTCCTTACATTGGTGATCAGTGGGAAGAATGATCCTTACATTGGTGATCAGTGAGAAGAATGTTCCTTACATTGGTGATCAGTGAGAAGAATGCTCCTTACATTGGTGATCAGTGGGAAGAATGTTCCTTACATTGGTGATCAGTGGGAAGAATGTTCCTTACATTGGTGATCAGTGAGAAGAATGTTCCTTACATTGGTGATCAGTGGGAAGAATGTCCCTTACATTGGTGATCAGTGAGAAGAATGTTCCTTACATTGGTGATCAGTGAGAAGAATGTTCCTTACATTGGTGATCAGTGGGAAGAATGTCCCTTACATTGGTGGTCAGTGAGAAGAATGTTCCTTACATTGGTGATCAGTGAGAAGAATGTCCCTTACATTGGTGATCAGTGAGAAGAATGTCCCTTACATTGGTGATCAGTGAGAAGAATGTTCCTTACATTGGTGGTCAGTGGGAAGAATGTTCCTTACATTGGTGATCAGTGAGAAGAATGTTCCTTACATTGGTGATCAGTGAGAAGAATGTTCCTTACATTGGTGATCAGTGGGAAGAATGTCCCTTACATTGGTGATCAGTGAGAAGAATGTTCCTTACATTGGTGATCAGTGGGAAGAAAGTTCCTTACATTGGTGATCAGTGAGAAGAATGTTCCTTACATTGGTGATCAGTGAGAAGAATGTTCCTTACATTGGTGATCAGTGAGAAGAATGTTCCTTACATTGGTGGTCAGTGAGAAGAATGTTCCTTACATTGGTGGTCAGTGGGAAGAATGTTCCTTACATTGGTGATCAGTGAGAAGAATGTTCCTTACATTGGTGATCAGTGAGAAGAATGTCCCTTACATTGGTGATCAGTGGGAAGAATGTTCCTTACATTGGTGATCAGTGAGAAGAATGTTCCTTACATTGGTGATCAGTGAGAAGAATGTTCCTTACATTGGTGATCAGTGAGAAGAATGTTCCTTACATTGGTGATCAGTGAGAAGAATGTTCCTTACATTGGTGATCAGTGAGAAGAATGTTCCTTACATTGGTGATCAGTGGGAAGAATGTTCCTTACATTGGTGATCAGTGGGAAGAATGTTCCTTACATTGGTGATCAGTGGGAAGAATGTTCCTTACATTGGTGATCAGTGAGAAGAATGTTCCTTACATTGGTGATCAGTGAGAAGAATGTTCCTTACATTGGTGATCAGTGAGAAGAATGTTCCTTACATTGGTGGTCAGTGAGAAGAATGTCCCTTACATTGGTGATCAGTGGGAAGAATGTTCCTTACATTGGTGATCAGTGAGAAGAATGTTCCTTACATTGGTGATCAGTGAGAAGAATGTTCCTTACATTGGTGATCAGTGAGAAGAATGTTCCTTACATTGGTGATCAGTGAGAAGAATGTTCCTTACATTGGTGATCAGTGAGAAGAATGTTCCTTACATTGGTGATCAGTGAGAAGAATGTTCCTTACATTGGTGGTCAGTGAGAAGAATGTTCCTTACATTGGTGATCAGTGGGAAGAATGTTCCTTACATTGGTGATCAGTGGGAAGAATGTTCCTTACATTGGTGATCAGTGAGAAGAATGTTCCTTACATTGGTGATCAGTGGGAAGAATGTTCCTTACATTGGTGATCAGTGAGAAGAATGTCCCTTACATTGGTGATCAGTGAGAAGAATGTTCCTTACATTGGTGATCAGTGGGAAGAATGTTCCTTACATTGGTGATCAGTGGGAAGAATGTTCCTTACATTGGTGATCAGTGAGAAGAATGTTCCTTACATTGGTGATCAGTGGGAAGAATGTTCCTTACATTGGTGATCAGTGAGAAGAATGTTCCTTACATTGGTGATCAGTGGGAAGAATGTTCCTTACATTGGTGATCAGTGGGAAGAATGTTCCTTACATTGGTGATCAGTGAGAAGAAAAATGCGCAGTTGAGTGGCGTTTTTACCGCCTTCCCTTTACTGGCAGTGGATGGGGGGCGTTTACATGCTGTGGACTTCTCTACCTGATGTGTAGCGATCGGTGAGCAGCATAAATGGGGTTAAATCAGGAGGCGTCCCATCGCCTCCTCACTACCTGTCAATCGCCTCAAGTGCGATCCAAATGCAGATCGAGCCTCAAAGGAAATGTAGATTTAAACGCACATCTAATTCTGCCCTCCCTGAGTGAAAACGATCCGAGTAACACAATCTCTCCATTCTTAGAGGCCGGTCTCTCGCTCTCGCACTCCGCCGTCTCTATGAATTACCGCCACGGAGCGATTGGTTTCTGGGCTGGCGGATAATTCCAGTGAGATGTGTTTTTGGAGTGACTCAGTGCAGCACTAGAACTTTCCATGCCAAATTCCTCCATTGAGTTGGACTGGAGTAAGGAAATTGTTTATACAAAAAGGCCGTAAATCACCGGCGTGTCTCCTGTCCGCGGCTTATCAGCCTCGTGCAGGCCGACAGGAACGGCGACTGTTCCCTCCTCCGGAGCGCCGACAAGAGGACCTGTTATGGTTCCGACTTTCCAATTCCTGAGCCCAGATCTGTTTTTACCTTCATGCAAAGTGAAGGGTTCAGAAAAGTACGAGACACCCGGACAGTTCTTGTCTCATTAAAGCCGCCTGTGGAATTCAATTCATTATCATTTATATCTTTGCATTGCTGGAACACACACATTGCCACAACATGCAGTGACCACATCACGTGTGCGGCAGAGCCGTGCATTTTTTACTACACCCCAATTTAATATGTAAAACACACAGTATCTGACAAAAGTAAGTACACCCCTCGGTCACATGTGTGTAAATCTTTTCATGTGACAACACTGAAGAAATGACACTTTGCTACAATGTAAAGTAGTGAGTGTACACAGGGGGGAGGAGTGTACACAGGGGGGAGGAGTGTACACAGGGGGGAGGAGTGTACACAGGGGGGAGGAGTGTACACAGGGGGGAGGAGTGTACACAGGGGGGGAGGAGTGTACACAGGGGGGGAGGAGTGTACACAGGGGGGGAGGAGTGTACACAGGGGGGAGGAGTGTACACAGGGGGGAGGAGTGCACAGCTTGTATAACGGTGTAAATTTCCTCTCCCCTCAAAATAACAACACACAGCCATTAATGTCTAAACCACTGGCAACAAAAGTGAGGACACCCCTAAGTGAAAATTTCCAAATTGGGTCCAAAACGTCAATATTTTGTGTGGCCGCCATTATTTTCCAGCACTGCCTTAACCCTCTTGGGCATGGAGGTCACCAGAGCTTCACAGGTTGCCACTGTAGTCCTCTTCCCCTCCCCCATGACGACATCACGGAGCTGGTGGATGTTGGAGACCTTGCGCTCCTCCACCTTCCGTCTGAGGATCCCCCACAGATGATCAATAGGGTTTAGGTCTGGAGACATGCTTGGCCAGTCCATCACCTTTACCCTCAGCTTCTTTAGCAAGGCAGTGGTGGTCTTGGAGGTGTGTTTGGGGTGGTTATCATGTTGGAATACTACCCTGCGGTCCAGTCTCTGAAGGGAGGGGATCATGCTCTGCTTCAGTATGTCACAGTACATGTTGCCATTCATGGTTCCCTCAATGATCTGTAGCACCCCCAGTGCCGGCAGCACTCATGCAGCCCCAGACCATGACACTCCCACCACCATGCCTGACTGTAGGGAAGACACACTTCCCTTAGTCCTCCTCACCTGGTTGCCACCACACACGCCTGACACCATCTGACACCAAATACGTTTATCTTGGTCTCATCAGACCACAGGACATGGTTCCAGTAATCCATGTCCTTAGTCTGCTTGTCTTTCTTGTGCATCATCTTTAGAAGAAGCTTCCTTCTGGGACGACAGCCATGCAGACCAATTTGATGCAGTGTGCGGCGTATGGTCTGAGCACTGACAGGCTGACCCCCCCCCCACCCCTTCACCCTCTGCAGCAATGCTGGCAGCACTCATACGTCTATTTCCCAAAGACAACCTCTGGATATGACGCTGAGCACGTGACCTCAACTTCTTTGGTGGACCATGGCGAGGCCTGTTCTGAGGGGAACCTGTCCTGTTATACCGCTGTATGGTCTTGGCCACCGTGCTGCAGATCAGTTTCAGGGTCTTGGCAATCTTCTTATAGCCCCGCCCATCTTTATGTAGAGCGACAATTCTTTTCTTCAGATCCTCAGAGAGTTCTTTGCCATGAGGTGCCATGTTGTACTTCCAGTGACCAGTATGAGAGAGTGAGAGCGATAACACCAAATTTATCACACCTGCTCCCCATTCACACCTGAGACCTTGTAACACTAACGAGTCACATGACACCGGGGAGGGAAAATGGCTAATTGGGCCCAATTTGGAGATTTTCACTTAGGGGTGTCCTCACTTTTGTTGCCGGCGGTTTAGACATTAAATGGTTGTGTGTTGAGTTATTTTGAGGGGAGAGGAATATTACACTGTTATACAAGCTGTGTACACTCCTCCCCCCTGTGTACACTCCTCCCCCCTGTGTACACTCCTCCCCCCTGTGTACACTCCTCCCCCCTGTGTACACTCCTCCCCCCTGTGTACACTCCTCCCCCCTGTGTACACTCCTCCCCCCTGTGTACACTCCTCTCCCCTGTGTACACTCCTCTCCCCTGTGTACACTCCTCTCCCCTGTGTACACTCCTCTCCCCTGTGTACACTCCTCTCCCCTGTGTACACTCCTCCCCCCTGTGTACACTCCTCCCCCCTGTGTACACTCCTCCCCCCTGTGTACACTCCTCCCCCCTGTGTACACTCACTACTTTACATTGTAGCAAAGTGTCATTTCTTCAGTGTTGTCACATGAAAAGATTTACACCAATGTGACTGAGGGGTGTACTTACTTTTGTCAGATACTGTAGTTATAGTTAGCCAGGTTGGAAAAAAAAAAAAAAAGGACCAGTCCAACTAAGAAAAAAAATATATAATTGCATAAGAGAGCAACAATATGGGAGAGAGATTATTTAATATATACATACACACTCAATATTTATATATAAATAGAGAAAGAGAGAGAGAGAGAGAGAGAGAGAGAGAGAGAGAGAGAGAGAGAGAGAGAGAGAGAGAGAAGGTTTAGGAGGGTGTCTATGGGAATGTTTGATCATTCTTCCAGAAGCGCATTTGTGAGGTCAGGCACTGATGTTGGATGAGAAGGTCTGGCTCACAGTCTCCACTCTAATTCATCCCAAAGGTGTTCTATCAGGTTGAGGGCAGGACTCTGTGCAGGTCAGTCATGTTCCTCCACCCCAAACTCTTTATGGACCTTGCTTTGTGCACCGGTGTGCAGTCATGTTGGAACAGGAAGGGGCCGTCCCCAAACTGTTCCCACAAAGTTGGGAGCATTAAATTGTCCAAAATACTCCTTCACTCTGCGTCCATTGGCACCATCTCCATTTCAGACCACGCCCCGATAACGGTTGCCTTCACCCTACCTTCGGGCACACACCGGGCCTGGACGTGGAGGTTGAATGATAATCTGTTGGACGATGTGGTGGTGGTGAAGAAAGTGTCCGACACCTTGACCCATTACTTTAGTGAAAACGCGGGAGATGCTCTGACAGAGGGGGTGATCTGGGAGGCCCATAAGGCTGTGGTCCGAGGTGAGCTGATCTCTCAGGGATCCAGACTTAAAAAGGCTCATGGGACAGAATTCTTGAGGGTACACGCTGCCCTCCAGAGGGCTGAACTTCAACACAAAGCAAATGGGACCTCTGAGGCGTTGACGGCACTGACTGAATTGCGGGAACTGTTCCTGCGCCTTCTTGACCGCCAAACCCGTAAACAGTTTCGCTATATGGCCCACAAATACTACGAACATGGGAACAAATGCGGGCGGATGCTAGCGCGGGCCCTTAGGAAAAGACAGGCCCTGACGTACATACAAAAACTGCGCTCCTCCTCAGGGGGAATGACGATGCAATCTTCTAAGATTGCCTCAGAGTTCCGAGATTATTATGCCACCCTTTATCACTTAGACTCTGAGCTCCCTCCTACCACACATGAAGCTAGACAACACGCGATCCGGGAATACCTTGCCTCGGCCGGTCTCCCCCCCCTCACGGAAGACCAATCCTTGGCCCTGGAGCTACCGATCACAACGACCGAGCTTGGGGCAACGGTGGAGTCCTTGCCCAATGGGAAGAGTCCTGGCCCTGATGGGTTTACTAAGGCATATTACAAGACCTTTTTTTCTCAATTGGCGACCCCCATGTGCAAATACTTTAACTCTATAGTAGGGGGGGAAAGACATCCCCTCTGAGGCCCTCTTGGCCCACATCACCGTGATTCCAAAGGAGGGCAAGGACCCCACTGTCCCCCAGAGCTACCGTCCCATTTCCCTCCTTAATTTAGACATAAAACTCCTGGCAAAAATACTAGCAAACAGACTTAAACACCTTATACCTAAGATTGTCCACCCAGACCAAACCGGCTTCATTACAGGCAGAGAGGCCAGAGATAACTCCCTCAGAGCTGTCCATCTCGTCCACTGGGCCCAGACCCGTCCGAACCCACAGCCATACGTAATTCTCTCGACGGACGCAGAAAAGGCCTTTGACCGTGTAGACTGGTCTTATTTAACAGCAGTACTTAGGTCAATAGGGTTAGGCCCGCGGATGATGGCGTCGGTTCTGGCCCTGTACTCCACGCCTTGCGCACAGGTCAAAGATAATGGGACCCTCTCATCTCGATTCCCCATTAGAAACGGCACGAGGCAGGGGTGTCCCCTGTCCCCCCTTTTGTTTGCTCTGGTGCTGGAGCCATTACTCCGCACAGTGCGTGCCAGCAAAGACATTAAGGGATTGCAGGTGGGGATCACAGAACATAAGCTCTCGGCATACGCCGATGATGTCCTCTTCCACCTTTCAGACCCCCTAATCTCGTTGCCCAACTTGATGAAGGAACTGAAACTCTTTGGGTTGATCTCCAACTTCAAGATCAATTTCACGAAGTCGGAGATTCTTCCCATTTGCCTGCCCTCCCACTTAGTCTCGAGTCTCAAAGCTGCCTTCCCTTTTACCTGGGCCACATCGTCTATACGCTACCTGGGTATACAACTTACAGACCGATTTGACACCCTATACGCCGTTAACTACCCCCCGCTGCTAGCCTCGATCAAGAATGATCTCTCGCACTGGACGCGTACTGCCTTTACTTGGACAGGCCGGGTGAACATAATAAAAATGAACGTGTTACCGCGCATACTCTTTTACCTACAAATGCTCCCAGTTCCACTACCCGGACTTTTCTTTGACCGTCTATCTAGCATGCTATCTGACTTTGTATGGAACGCGCGTAAACCCAGAATAGCTCTGAAGGTGCTACAGCGGCCAAAGCGGGGGGGCGGCTTGGGGGTCCCGGACATTAGGAGATACTACCGGGCTATAGCCCTGCAGAGGATCCTCAATTGGCGTTTCCACACTCACTCGAAACTCTGGGTCTCCCTAGAGAAAAGCATGGCGGGCAGGAATTTGTCCTATGCGCCATGGCTATCTCAGGAACATAGGGGGCTATCCGAGACAACCTCCCCACTGACGACTCAGGTGTTGTCGGTGTGGGACAAGATCAACCCACTACTGAACTTGGCCCCCCCTGTGTCCCTGCTGACCCCGTTGGGCGGTTTACATTGGTTCCCCCCAGGTGAAAAAATGGCCTTTTTTGGGCCATGGGTGGATGACGGAAACGCTAGTTGTGGCAAACTCATGAAAGACGGCAAACTCCTGAGTTTTGAGGCTCTCCAGGCCGGACATCAGGGCCCGCGAATGAATTTCTGGAAATACAGGCAACTACACCATTTCTTCGAGGTAAATGGTCACACAATTAGAGACACATCGTCCCTCACCCAATTTGAGCGCCTTTTCATTGCAGAGACTCCTGCCCCTCACCTGGTGTCGGAACTGTACCGAGTTCTAGACTCGACTGCTTCTCAGCCCAGGCCCGCCTACATCCGGCGCTGGGAAACCGACCTAGGACACGTTCTTACGGACACACAACTGACTCACTTATACTACCTCACCCACTCGTCCTCCATTGACTCCAAGACTCAGGAGACAAACTTTAAATTGCTGTCCCGGTGGTACCGAGTGCCAGCGGAGATGGCCTGCATTTACCCCTCTACATCCGAGCTCTGTTGGCGCGGCTGTGGACTCCGAGGTACGTTCCTTCACATATGGTGGGACTGTCCCCTAATTAAACCATTTTGGGAAGACTTACGAGACCAAATAAAATTAGTAACAGGGATAGATGTTCCTTTTTCTCCTGAGCATTTCCTTCTGCATGTCCCCCCGATTTCACTCAGCCGATTCAAGAAAAGTGTGCTGCCCCACCTGCTTAATGCAGCAAGGCGCCTGCTCCCAATATATTGGAAAAAGCCCCAAATTCCTACTCGGACGGAGTGGATCGGTGGGGTGAATGCGGTGCGAGAGGCAGAGGACTGGATAGCGACTTGTCGAGGCTCCCGGGACCGGTTTGCCGACGTTTGGGCACCCTGGTCTGAATATGTTTCTGACCCGGACTGCGTACCCTCCAGTTTGGATATTGCCTTACTGGAATTGGCAGACCCCTCCCTTAAAACACACAGGTTACGGCGCACCTAGAAGACAGAACGACACTCCCTCAGTAAGCTGCAGACATTGGCACTTGGCTATACAGATGGCCTGATCCTGGCGTGGCGTGCTCGGTGTGGATCTGAAAGCAGCCTTTTCCTAGACCGCAGGTACGCCCCCCCTTCCTCTTCTTCTCTCCCCCCCCCCCTTTTTTTTTTTTTTTTTTCTCCTTCCCCTCTGTTCCTTTCCTATTTTATCTTACAAGATCTATGGTGACCTTATTATTATGCTGGTGTTGAGCTCGAATACCTATTGTTTAGCTGTGGGAGAGTGTCGAGGCAGAAGTCCCTCTGTGCTCACGGGACCGACCCCTGACTATACAGGGGCACTGGCGGCCCCGAGGGGGTACACTTAGACGCCTTTTGGTGCCCTTGGCGCGCGGGGGGGTGGGGGCGGTTTCATGGAGGCCTCTGGGCCCCCCCCCTGCCCTGGTCGCGGGCCATGGTGCCATACATGTAGTACATTTTGGGAAACAGCCCCCAGGCTCGTAGCCGGGGACAGGGCTGTACAGGGGCAGGTCAAGAAGCTATATATTTTGCCCACACCCCCACAGCTATTTTCTATGCCAAGGTCCCCTTTGGGCCCCCATAATGCTTGTCGACCCAGTAGACACAAGGAGCACCCCATTAGGTATCTGTCACCATGGCTTTGTAATTCTATGTATACTTCCCTGTTCAACCTATGTTTTTATACCGCTCTCGCTATCACGGCCCTGCGAGGTCGGTGTTTTCTATTTTATCCACCAACTGTTGAACATGTCCTGTTATATGTCTTTTGTTGAAAACAATAAAATACTGATTATATATAAAAAAAAAAAAATTGTCCAAAATGTCTTGGTATGCCGACGCCTTAAGAGTTCCCTTCACTGGAACTAAGGGGCCAAACCCAACCCCAGAAAAACATACCCCCACCATAATCCCCCCTCCACCAAATGATTTGGACCAGTGCACAAAGCAAGGTCCATAAAGACATGGGTGAGCGAGTTTGGGCTGGAGGAACTTGAGTGGCCTGCACAGAGTCCTGACCTCAACCCGATGGAACACCTTTGGGATAAATTGAAAGGCCAATGGTTATTTAGGTCTTCTCTTCCAACATCAACATCGGACTTCAACCCGACTGAACACCTTTTGGATGAACTGGAACTCCAGCGGCGATTCTGCCCATTTGTGAGGTCAGGTGCTGATGTTGGATGAGAATCACCTGACCTCACAAATGGGCAGAAATCCTCCACAATCTTTTGGAAAGTCTTCTGAGAAGAGTGGGGGATGTTACAGCCATAAAGGGGGCCACTCCATATTGACAGCCCAGGTTATGGAATGTCAGGTCCAAGAAGCTCATAGAGGTGTGACGGTCAGGTGACACAACAATTGGCCGTCTAGTTCAGGTTTTAGGTCTTCTTCTCACCTGAGCTCCCCTGGAATAAGAGCGAAAAATAGTGCAAAATCTTCCTTGTCCTGAAGTGTCCCTACAAAGGAAAAAAAAGGAAATTAATACATTATAAAGAATATTAAAACATGAATGGAACTCTGGAAACATAAAAGGGCCACGGACAGGACAAGAAGGGCCACGGACAGGACAAGAAGGGACACGTCCAGGACAAGAAGGGACACGTCCAGGACAAGAAGGGACACGTCCAGGACAAGAAGGGACACGTCCAGGACAAGAAGGGACACGTCCAGGACTATAAGGGACACGTCCAGGACTATAAGGGCCACGTCCAGGACTATAAGGGCCACGTCCAGGACTATAAGGGCCACGTCCAGGACTATAAGGGCCACGTCCAGGACTATAAGGGCCACGTCCAGGACTATAAGGGCCACGTCCAGGACTATAAGGGCCACGTCCAGGACAATAAGGGCCACGTCCAGGACAATAAGGGCCACGTCCAGGACAATAAGGGCCACGTCCAGGACAATAAGGGCCACGTCCAGGACAATAAGGGCCACGTCCAGGACAATAAGGGCCACGTCCAGGACAATAAGGGCCACGTCCAGGACAATAAGGGCCACGTCCAGGACAATAAGGGCCACGTCCAGGACAATAAGGGCCACGTCCAGGACAATAAGGGCCACGTCCAGGACAATAAGGGCCACGTCCAGGACAATAAGGGCCACGTCCAGGACAATAAGGGCCACGTCCAGGACAATAAGGGCCACGTCCAGGACAATAAGGGCCACGTCCAGGACAATAAGGGCCACGGACAGGACAATAAGGGCCACGGACAGGACAATAAGGGCCACGGACAGGACAATAAGGGCCACGGACAGGACAATAAGGGACACGGACAGGACAATAAGGGACACGGACAGGACAATAAGGGCCACATAGGACAATAAGGGCCACGTACAGGACAATGGGGTTCATATGGGAAGACAACCAGCCGTGTTTATAGATGGAGGTTACATGAAATTATGAGAGATTACGAGACGCAGATACATTTCTGGCCTGGTGGAAAGGCATTTCCTCTCCATTCCAATGGAGACGATGGTGTTAAAGGGAAAGTTTTGCATATTTCTATTGAGGGCACATTTGACCTTGATGCAGTTTGATCGTCACTCTTTTACCTGATCGCTTCCATATTTTTACATTTAGATTTGAAACTGCAATTTTTTAGATTAGCCACTAGAGGGCACAAACACTCCCTTTACATTTATTCTGCCTTGCTGCTTCACAGTTGCTGAGATAAGAGATCAGCCACACAGGGGGGGCATTGTTTTAAGTAAGCAGACCAACCTATAGAAAACCATTATGAAAAGGAGATGTAAAAGTTCAAATCGTTGTAATCCTGTGAGGTGGGGAGCAGAGGCTGCATGGGCCATGAGAAAATATGAATGCCCCCATGAACATATAGGTCTCATGTGCATATCTATGACTGTGTATTGGGGAGATTTTCCTTCACTTCCTGTTCCAGTGACACCCGTAAAGGAAATGGAGGATGCGGTTGTCACTGGGACAGGGAGGGACAGATGGGTATAAAAACCAATTGTCAGAGGTTCCAAGCATTCCGGACTCTACAAAAAAATGTGTCCCTACTGCCCAAAGCACTTATTGGCTACAACAAGTACACCCCCATCTGCCCGCCCACCCACTGCAAGCCTGATTTCCAGTTTCAGGTGGTATGTGACATCTCATAATAATGGATTCGTTACATTGGGGGGAGGGAATATGGAGGTCTAATGGTCCTTTTCTAAAGAGATTTGTCTGAAGTTTTTGTTAAATCTCCAGATCTGCGAAGTAAATTCTTCGAAGTGCGAGTAATTCATCCACATGGTATAGAGATCAGCGGTGATGGCTTTTCCCGACTTCCTGCTGGCGCGGCCCCGTCTGAGCTCTGCTGGCAGATCAGCAATGATGGAGGGAGAAGAAAGGTCGGCCAGGAACTCCAACCACAGAGCGCAGACAGAGGGATTACCAACCTTCTCTCTGAACTCCGTCCTTTGTGTGCAATGATAGGTCTGACTATACAGAGAAAGGGGGACTACAAGTCCCAGCATCCACCCCTACCTTCTACACCAGTGACATCACCGCTCTCCAGATATAAAGATACAGTATATAGAAGGGGGGCTCACATACAGTATACAGAAGGGGGGCTCACACACAGTATATAGAAGGGGCTCACACACAGTATATAGAAGGGGCTCACACACAGTATATAGAAGGGGGGCTCACACACAGTATATAGAAGGGGGGCTCACACACAGTATATAGAAGGGGGGCTCACACACAGTATATAGAAGAGGGGCTCACATACAGTATATAGAAGGGGCTCACATACAGTATATAGAAGGGGCTCACACACAGTATATAGAAGGGGGGCTCACACACAGTATATAGAAGAGGGGCTCACACACAGTATAAGGAAGGGGGGCTCACACACAGTATATAGAAGGGGGGCTCACACACAGTATATAGAAGGGGGGCTCACACACAGTATATAGAAGGGGGACTCACATACAGTATATAGAAGGGGGGCTCACATACAGTATATAGAAGGGGGCTCACACACAGTATATAGAAGGGGGGCTCACACACAGTATATAGAAGGGGGGCTCACATACAGTATATAGAAGGGGGCTCACACACAGTATATAGAAGGGGGGCTCACACACAGTATATAGAAGGGGGGCTCACACACAGTATATAGAAGGGGGGCTCACACACAGTATATAGAAGAGGGGCTCACATACAGTATATAGAAGGGGCTCACATACAGTATATAGAAGAGGGGCTCACACACAGTATATAGAAGGGGGGCTCACACACAGTATATAGAAGGGGCTCACACACAGTATATAGAAGGGGCTCACACACAGTATATAGAAGGGGGGCTCACACACAGTATATAGAAGGGGGGCTCACACACAGTATATAGAAGGGGCTCACACACAGTATATAGAAGGGGGGCTCACACACAGTATATAGAAGGGGGGCTCACACACAGTATATAGAAGGGGGGCTCACACACAGTATATAGAAGGGGGGCTCACACACAGTATATAGAAGGGGGGCTCACACACAGTATATAGAAGGGGGGCTCACACACAGTATATAGAAGGGGGGCTCACACACAGTATATAGAAGGGGGGCTCACACACAGTATATAGAAGGGGGGCTCACACACAGTATATAGAAGGGGGGCTCACACACAGTATATAGAAGGGGGGCTCACACACAGTATATAGAAGGGGGGCTCACACACAGTATATAGAAGGGGGGCTCACATACAGTATATAGAAGGGGGGCTTACATACAATAGAAGGGGGGCTCACATACAATAGAAGGGGGGCTCACATACAGTATATAGAAGGGGGCTCACAAACAGTATATAGAAGGGGGCTCACAAACAGTATATAGAAGGGGGGCTCACATACAGTATATAGAAGGGGGGCTCACATACAGTATATAGAAGGGGGGCTCACACAGTATATAGAAGGGGGGCTCACATACAGTATATAGAAGGGGGGCTCACATACAGTATATAGAAGGGGGCTCACAAACAGTATATAGAAGGGGGGCTCACATACAGTATATAGAAGGGGGGCTCACATACAGTATATAGAAGGGGGGCTCACACAGTATATAGAAGGGGGGCTCACATACAGTATATAGAAGGGGGCTCACAAACAGTATATAGAAGGGGGGCTCACATACAGTATATAGAAGGGGGGCTCACATACAGTATATAGAAGGGGGGCTCACATACAGTATATAGAAAGGGGGCTCACATACAGTATATAGAAGGGGGGCTTACATACTGTATATAGAAGGGGGGTTCACATACTGTATATAGAAGGGGGGTTCACATTCTATATATAGAAGGGGGGTTCACATTCTATATCAGGTAATGACATTCTATTGGCTGATTGGAGATGAGAACTTCCCCCGGCTCTGACCCCTCTTTCCTCCGCGCCGCCATTTTATACGTGTGTAGGAAAAACGCAAAGATTCAGCCGCTACCGCGCGCTATAATTACACGCCTGACACCATAATTGCCGCCATCACAAAGACATTTTGCGGCGCACGTTGTGTCGTTCTAATTGGATGCAGCCTTCTACTTCCCACAACATCGGCTTCTGTCCCCGAATTTAACTCTATCATGGCTAGAACAGACGCAATAAGGGTCAGATTGTACCCAGGAATGATTTTGGATAATATAAAATATAATAAAAGGAATAACAATTATCGTTATCAAATCTGATGTGAGGAGCACTGATGAGGAGACCTGATAGATGGGGACACTGATGGGGGAACCTGGTGGATGGGGACACTGATGGGGGAACCTGGTGGATGGGGACACCTGATGGGAGAACCTGGTGGATGGGGACACCTGATGGGAGAACCTGGTGGATGGGGACACCTGATGGGAGAACCTGGTGGATGGGGACACCTGATGGGAGAACCTGGTGGATGGGGACACCTGATGGGGGAACCTGGTGGATGGGGACACTGATGGGGGAACCTGGTGGATGGGGACACCTGATGGGAGAACCTGGTGGATGGGGACACTGATGGGAGAACCTGGTGGATGGGGACACTGATGGGAACACTGATGGGAGTACCTGGTGGATGGGGACACTGATGGGAGAACCTGGTGGATGGGGACACTGATGGGAGAACCTGGTGGATGG
This sequence comes from Rana muscosa, assembly GCA_029206835.1. Lineage (NCBI taxonomy): Eukaryota > Metazoa > Chordata > Amphibia > Anura > Ranidae > Rana > Rana muscosa. Next base: position 4,621,118 of record CM055128.1, read on the forward strand.
GGACCTGGTGGATGGGGACACTGATGGGAGACCCTGGTGGATGGGGACACTGATGGGAGACCCTGGTGGATGGGGACACTGATGGGAGACCCTGGTGGATGGGGACACTGATGGGAGAACCTGGTGGATGGGGACACTGATGGGAGAACCTGGTGGATGGGGACCTGGTGGATGGGGACACTGATGGGAGACCCTGGTGGATGGGGACACTGATGGGAGACCCTGGTGGATGGGGACACTGATGGGAGACCCTGGTGGATGGGGACACTGATGGGAGACCCTGGTGGATGGGGACACTGATGGGAGACCCTGGTGGATGGGGACACTGATGGGAGACCCTGGTGGATGGGGACACTGATGGGAGACCCTGGTGGATGGGGACACTGATGGGAGACCCTGGTGGATGGGGACACTGATGGGAGACCCTGGTGGATGGGGACACTGATGGGAGACCCTGGTGGATGGGGACACTGATGGGAGACCCTGGTGGATGGGGACACTGATGGGAGACCCTGGTGGATGGGGACACTGATGGGAGACCCTGGTGGATGGGGACACTGATGGGAGACACTGGTGGATGGGGACACTGATGGGAGACCCTGGTGGATGGGGACACTGATGGGAGACCCTGGTGGATGGGGACACTGATGGGAGACCCTGGTGGATAGGGACACTGATGGGAGACCCTGGTGGATAGGGACACTGATGGGAGACCCTGGTGGATGGGGACACTGATGGGAGAACCTGGTGGATGGGGACACTGATGGGAGACCCTGGTGGATGGGGACACTGATGGGAGACCCTGGTGGATGGGGACACTGATGGGAACACTGATGGGAGAACCTGGTGGATGGGGACACTGATGGGAGACCCTGGTGGATGGGGACACTGATGGGAGACCCTGGTGGATGGGGACACTGATGGGAGACCCTGGTGGATGGGGACACTGATGGGAGACCCTGGTGGATGGGGACACTGATGGGAGACCCTGGTGGATGGGGACACTGATGGGAGACCCTGGTGGATGGGGACACTGATGGGAGACCCTGGTGGATGGGGACACTGATGGGAGACCCTGGTGGATGGGGACACTGATGGGAGACCCTGGTGGATGGGGACACTGATGGGAGACCCTGGTGGATGGGGACACTGATGGGAGACCCTGGTGGATGGGGACACTGATGGGAGACCCTGGTGGATGGGGACACTGATGGGAGACCCTGGTGGATGGGGACACTGATGGGAGACCCTGGTGGATGGGGACACTGATGGGAGACCCTGGTGGATGGGGACACTGATGGGAGACCCTGGTGGATGGGGACACTGATGGGAGACCCTGGTGGATGGGGACACTGATGGGAGACCCTGGTGGATGGGGACACTGATGGGAGACCCTGGTGGATGGGGACACTGATGGGAGACCCTGGTGGATGGGGACACTGATGGGAGCCCCTGGTGGATGGGGACACTGATGGGAGACCCTGGTGGATGGGGACACTGATGGGAGACCCTGGTGGATGGGGACACTGATGGGAGACCCTGGTGGATGGGGACACTGATGGGAGACCCTGGTGGATGGGGACACTGATGGGAGACCCTGGTGGATGGGGACACTGATGGGAGACCCTGGTGGATGGGGACACTGATGGGAGACCCTGGTGGATGGGGACACTGATGGGAGACCCTGGTGGATGGGGACACTGATGGGAGACCCTGGTGGATGGGGACACTGATGGGAGACCCTGGTGGATGGGGACACTGATGGGAGACCCTGGTGCATGGGGACACTGATGGGAGACCCTGGTGCATGGGGACACTGATGGGAGACCCTGGTGGATAGGGACACTGATGGGAGACCCTGGTGGATGGGGACACTGATGGGAGACCCTGGTGGATGGGGACACTGATGGGAGACCCTGGTAGATGGGGACACTGATGGGAGACCCTGGTAGATGGGGACACTGATGGGAGACCCTGGTGGATGGGGACACTGATGGGAGACCCTGGTGGATGGGGACACTGATGGGAGACCCTGGTGGATGGGGACACTGATGGGAGACCCTGGTGGATGGGGACACTGATGGGAGACCCTGGTGGATGGGGACACTGATGGGAACACTGATGGGAGAACCTGGTGGATGGGGACACTGATGGGAGACCCTGGTAGATGGGGACACTGATGGGAGACCCTGGTAGATGGGGACACTGATGGGAGACCCTGGTAGATGGGGACACTGATGGGAGACCCTGGTAGATGGGGACACTGATGGGAGACCCTGGTGGATGGGGACACTGATGGGAGACCCTGGTGGATGGGGACACTGATGGGAGACCCTGGTGGATGGGGACACTGATGGGAACACTGATGGGAGAACCTGGTGGATGGGGACACTGATGGGAGACCCTGGTGGATGGGGACACTGATGGGAGACCCTGGTGGATGGGGACACTGATGGGAGAACCTGGTGGATGGGGACACCTGATGGGAGAACCTGGTGGATGGGGACACCTGATGGGAGAACCTGGTGGATGGGGACACCTGATGGGAGAACCTGGTGGATGGGGACACCTGATGGGAGAACCTGGTGGATGGGGACACTGATGGGAACACTGATGGGAGAACCTGGTGGATGGGGACACTGATGGGAGACCCTGGTGGATGGGGACACTGATGGGAGACCCTGGTGGATGGGGACACTGATGGGAGACCCTGGTGGATGGGGACACTGATGGGAGACCCTGGTAGATGGGGACACTGATGGGAGACCCTGGTAGATGGGGACACTGATGGGAGACCCTGGTGGATGGGGACACTGATGGGAGACCCTGGTGGATGGGGACACTGATGGGAGACCCTGGTGGATGGGGACACTGATGGGAGACCCTGGTGGATGGGGACACTGATGGGAACACTGATGGGAGACCCTGGTGGATGGGGACACTGATGGGAGACCCTGGTGGATGGGGACACTGATGGGAGAACCTGGTGGATGGGGACACTGATGGGAGACCCTGGTGGATGGGGACACTGATGGGAGAACCTGGTGGATGGGGACACCTGATGGGAGAACCTGGTGGATGGGGACACCTGATGGGAGAACCTGGTGGATGGGGACACCTGATGGGAGAACCTGGTGGATGGGGACACTGATGGGAACACTGATGGGAGAACCTGGTGGATGGGGACACTGATGGGAGACCCTGGTGGATGGGGACACTGATGGGAACACTGATGGGAGACCCTGGTGGATGGGGACACTGATGGGAGACCCTGGTGGATGGGGACACTGATGGGAGACCCTGGTGGATGGGGACACTGATGGGAGACCCTGGTGGATGGGGACACTGATGGGAGACCCTGGTGGATGGGGACACTGATGGGAGACCCTGGTGGATGGGGACACTGATGGGAGACCCTGGTGGATGGGGACACTGATGGGAGACCCTGGTGGATGGGGACACTGATGGGAGACCCTGGTGGATGGGGACACTGATGGGAGACCCTGGTGGATGGGGACACTGATGGGAGACCCTGGTGGATGGGGACACTGATGGGAGACCCTGGTGGATGGGGACACTGATGGGAGACCCTGGTGGATGGGGACACTGATGGGAGACCCTGGTGGATGGGGACACTGATGGGAGACCCTGGTGGATGGGGACACTGATGGGAGACCCTGGTGGATGGGGACACTGATGGGAGACCCTGGTGGATGGGGACACTGATGGGAGACCCTGGTGGATGGGGACACTGATGGGAGACCCTGGTGGATGGGGACACTGATGGGAGACCCTGGTGGATGGGGACACTGATGGGAGACCCTGGTGGATGGGGACACTGATGGGAGACCCTGGTGGATGGGGACACTGATGGGAGACCCTGGTGGATGGGGACACTGATGGGAGACCCTGGTGGATGGGGACACTGATGGGAGACCCTGGTGGATGGGGACACTGATGGGAGACCCTGGTGGATGGGGACACTGATGGGAGACCCTGGTGGATGGGGACACTGATGGGAGACCCTGGTAGATGGGGACACTGATGGGAGACCCTGGTGGATGGGGACACTGATGGGAGACCCTGGTGGATAGGGACACTGATGGGAGACCCTGGTGGATGGGGACACTGATGGGAGACCCTGGTAGATGGGGACACTGATGGGAGACCCTGGTAGATGGGGACACTGATGGGAGACCCTGGTGGATGGGGACACTGATGGGAGACCCTGGTGGATGGGGACACTGATGGGAGACCCTGGTGGATGGGGACACTGATGGGAACACTGATGGGAGAACCTGGTGGATGGGGACACTGATGGGAGACCCTGGTAGATGGGGACACTGATGGGAGACCCTGGTAGATGGGGACACTGATGGGAGACCCTGGTAGATGGGGACACTGATGGGAGACCCTGGTGGATGGGGACACTGATGGGAGACCCTGGTGGATGGGGACACTGATGGGAGACCCTGGTGGATGGGGACACTGATGGGAACACTGATGGGAGAACCTGGTGGATGGGGACACTGATGGGAGACCCTGGTAGATGGGGACACTGATGGGAGACCCTGGTAGATGGGGACACTGATGGGAGACCCTGGTAGATGGGGACACTGATGGGAGACCCTGGTGGATGGGGACACTGATGGGAGACCCTGGTGGATGGGGACACTGATGGGAGACCCTGGTGGATGGGGACACTGATGGGAACACTGATGGGAGAACCTGGTGGATGGGGACACTGATGGGAGACCCTGGTAGATGGGGACACTGATGGGAGACCCTGGTAGATGGGGACACTGATGGGAGACCCTGGTAGATGGGGACACTGATGGGAGACCCTGGTGGATGGGGACACTGATGGGAGACCCTGGTGGATGGGGACACTGATGGGAGACCCTGGTGGATGGGGACACTGATGGGAACACTGATGGGAGAACCTGGTGGATGGGGACACTTATCTTGCAGAGAATTTTTTTTAGTTAAACTTCAGCTTTAGGCCCTGTTCACATATCCCGTAACGGCAACGAGCATTCCTGCTCGCAATTTTTGTTGCGCAATTCTGTGTGCCGCCCATCGGTCAGCCAATTATGGTCAAAGGGCTGTCCTATGTGCGTTTGTCACCCAAAAGAAGCTTCCGCTCCTTTTTGGGCAATAATCACAGCAGAATCGATCTGCGTTTGAGGTGTCATTACAAAATAATTGGACCCAAATGCTCGCCATGCATTTCGCCAGGATTTAGAATCGCGGTGATTCTGACCGCTATTCCAAAATGCATAATGTGGGCGGGGCCTTAATATATTTTTATGTAACTGTACAGAGCAACCTTGGCATACCGACCTATAATCACACACAGAGGTTGGACTTGTGTCTTTTTTCACCCTCATCTACTAAGTAACTTTGTAACTTTGTTACCCCAGAAGATGTGAAATGAAACAATGTAAAGTGTGGGGATCTGGAGAAACACAAGACTATTGGACATTGTAAAACACGACTCACCAGAGCTGCAGCTTTATCCGTCGCCCATCCAGCAGTATAGTCGTCGTCTTGTAGTCAATTCCTGCAAAAAAAAACAAAACAAAAAAAAAACACGTAATTAGCGATGTTAAAAATTGAATAATTTTAATATAAACGGTCACAAGCATAGGACAACGTAATACCGCCAGGGATGGAAAGCGCTCATCACTGCACTGATGTCACAACTCCGGGATCCTCTGCCCCGCCCCTTTCATTCATTGGATATCACTCCTTTCACTCATGAGGCTCAGCATGTGGGCGTTACCTGATCTGCATGCAAAACACGCCCACTCCTTCGGACTGATGGCTCTTGAAAGGAGTACTGAGGCACCCCACCAGCCATGATCTGCCTGCATTGCATAGAGAAGCATAGAGACCCAGTGATGATGTCATTGGTCCAAAAATTAAAAGGAGTTGTAAAGGTAGAAGGGTTTTTTTTTTTTTTTTTTTTTATCTTAAAGGGGTTCTAAACTCTCGAGGTTTGCATTCTATGCATTAAGGTGAAAAAAACGTCCGTAGTGCAGCTGCCCCTCAGAGCCCTCCTTATACTTACCTGATCGTTCCATCGACGGGGATGAGCCCAGCAGCTCCAGCCGCTGTCTCAGGTCCTTATTGGATAGATTAATAGCAGTGCAGCCATTGGCTCCCGCTGCTGTCAATCAAATCCAGTGAAACTGCAAGCCCCCCCCCCCCCCCAGTCCCGCTGTCTGTGTCAATGGATGCAGCAGCAGGACTAGGGAGTGTGCCGCTCCACGGGGACACTCAAGGAGGGGAGGAGCCAGGAGGGCTGCTGGGGGACCCCAGAAGGAGGAGGATCGGGTCCACTCTGTGCCAAACCCATTGGGGAATTTTTCTTTTTTACTTCCTGCCGCACCCCAGAGCTAATAAATCGATCGTTCACTTGGCGCTGAGGTTGGTGGAGGGTCCCGGGCATCGTCGCTCCGTGCACGGCCTTATTACCCGAACCAGAATAGGGGAAAGCGCTTCTCCCACCCCCGTAAAATGTCCCCAATTAATACAGAGATCTGGTTTACAAGCAGGCTGTAATTAATGACATTTTCTACACAATGCAAATTGGATTTGTGCTGCTGATCCGGTAATCTATTCCGGCGCTCTCTATTGGGCACAGAGGATGTCGGCTCGCTCTTAGTGATGGCTCATGGGAGTAGCGGAGGTGTGCCATCATGGGAACACCGTGTGCCAGCCTCGCTGTGTTCTCATTGCTAAATTTAACCCCCCCCCCGTGGAAAGGTAGCGAGCAATGTGTGCGCTCAATCACGTGCCCGATTACTGCGGGGAAGGTGTCAAATCATAGCTGCATGAAAACAATGACTGGATGGGGGATGGGCTGCCCGCTCTGCTCCACCTGTAACTGAAAACTGAAAGATGCGCAGGAATTTTTAGGATCAGAATAGTAAAGACGGGCATATCAAAAAACGAGTTTCCATAGTAACTAGATCAACTTAAAAAAAAAAAGAAGGGGAATTTGACAGGAACTGCAAAAAACAAAACAAAAACAAAAAAAACAAAAAAAACAAAAACGCAAAAACAACCAGAATTCCGTTAGTGTGGGCGGCTTTGGGCTTGTGATGATGACATCACTTTATAAAGCCTCCAAGATCATCCAAAAGTCATTGACCGGTGCATTTGACTTGCTCTGGACCTGCCCTCGACCTGCTTCTGACCTCCCCGAGCCACTTCGACCCTGCCCTCGACCTGCTTCTGGCCCGCCCCCCACCTGCTTCTGGCCCGCCCTCCACCTGCTTCTGGCCCGCCCTCCACCTGCTTCTGGCCCGCCCTCCACCTGCTTCTGGCCCGCCCTCCACCTGCTTCTGGCCCGCCCTCCACCTGCTTCTGGCCCGCCCCCCACCTGCTTCTGGCCCGCCCCCCACCTGCTTCTGGCCCGCCCCCCACCTGCTTCTGGCCCGCCCCCCACCTGCTTCTGGCCCGCCCTCCACCTGCTTCTGGCCCGCCCTCCACCTGCTTCTGGCCCGCCCTCCACCTGCTTCTGGCCCGCCCCCCACCTGCTTCTGGCCCGCCCCCCACCTGCTTCTGGCCCGCCCCACACCTGCTTCTGGCCCGCCCCCCACCTGCTTCTGGCCCGCCCTCCACCTGCTTCTGGCCCGCCCTCCACCTGCTTCTGGCCCGCCCTCCACCTATGGTTTTGCATTTCCATTGACTTGTATTTAGGCAAATGGGGCATACTGCCTTCCATTGGACACCAACAACGGGGCAGAATTCCTTCCATTGACACCAGTGATACGGCAGAATTCCTTCCATTGACAATAATGATGGGGCATCATTCCTCCCACGGTCACCAAAGATAGGGGCATTGTTCACTCTCACTGGACACCAGGACATTTTCTTTTCCCACTAGCCCTAGTCTGGCCCCCCTAAAGTCTGTAGGATAGTAAACTAGCCCTTAGAAAATTTGGAGACCCCTGCTCCATGCAATTGCTGCGCAAGTCCCACCATACCAGCTAAAGATTGGCCAGGCATCCATAATGGTACTTTCAGTTCCACAAAAGCTGGCAGTATTGGTGGTCCATCACCACACTACATATAGAAACTCAAATACGCAACATGATAATCAAATTATCTACCTAAAGATCAGGTAAGCTTTCCACTAATTACTCCAAATATGAATTTGCTATGAGAATACACGGTTCTTCCTGCAACGGTGGATAATACACCGGCTCCTGGAATTGGGCTCCCGAGCCGTGTATAATTAGCCATCCTCGCCGTTATAATTCAGGATATTAAACATGCAGATGTTTAGCGTGACAGTGCTGTGATTCATCACATTCATTAACAAGTACAATGAGAAAACACCAGCTATTTATACCGGACCCCGGGGACACATCCTTCACAAGTGTCCCCAAATACATGACTGCTCCTCCGCGGGACATCATCGACTGTGTCTCATGAGGTGGTTAGGAGTTCACTAATATTTCCATTCCTTTCCACAAACGGAACACTACAATTTCCATACCAATATAGGTTCCATTATAAACTAACAATGGAGGGGGGGGGGGGGGTTATCAAATAGAAGCCTAAATGTATTTATTTCAAGAACCAATCCTCCCAAAAATTTAGTCCGTTCTGGAAAGGTTCCTTGACCCATCAGCTTCTTAAACAGTCACCAATGAATGGATATCTTGCGTTATCATGAATACGAAGGGTCTCGGTGATGTCACTGGTCTCTAGTGATTGGATAGGCTGTGTTCTCATGAATATGAAGGGTCTCGGTGATGTCACTGGTCTCTAGTGATGGATAGGCTGTGTTCTCATTAATATGGAGGGTCTCGGTGATGTCACTGGTCTCTAGTGATTGGATAGGCTGTGTTCTCATGAATATGAAGGGTCTCGGTGATGTCACTGGTCTCTAGTGATGGATAGGCTGTGTTCTCATGAATATGGAGGGTCTCGGTGATGTCACTGGTCTCTAGTGATTGGATAGGCTGTGTTCTCATGACTATGAAGGGTCTCGGTGATGTCACTGGTCTCTAGTGATTGGATAGGCTGTGTTCTCATGAATATGAAGGGTCTCGGTGATGTCACTGGTCTCTAGTGATGGATAGGCTGTGTTCTCATGAATATGAAGGGTCTCGGTGATGTCACTTGTCTCTAGTGATGGATAGGCTGTGTTCTCATGAATATGAAGGGTCTCGGTGATGTCACTGGTCTCTAGTGATGGATAGGCTATGTTCTCATGAATATGAAGGGTCTCGGTGATGTCACTGGTCTCTAGTGATTGGATAGGCTGTGTTCCCATGAATATGAAGGGTCTCAGTGATGTCACTGGTCTCTAGTGATTGGATAGGCTGTGTTCTCATGAATATGAAGGGTCTCGGTGATGTCACTGGTCTCTAGTGATTGGATAGGCTGTGTTCTCATGAATATGAAGGGCCTCGGTGATGTCACTGGTCTCTAGTGATTGGATAGGCTGTGTTCTCATGAATATGAAGGGTCTCGGGATGTCACTGGTCTCTAGTGATGGATAGGCTATGTTCTCATGAATATGAAGGGTCTCGGTGATGTCACTGGTCTCTAGTGATGGATAGGCTATGTTCTCATGAATATGAAGGGTCTCGGTGATGTCACTGGTCTCTAGTGATTGGATAGGCTGTGTTCTCATGAATATGAAGGGCCTCGGTGATGTCACTGGTCTCTAGTGATGGATAGGCTATGTTCTCATGAATATGAAGGGTCTCGGTGATGTCACTGGTCTCTAGTGATTGGATAGGCTGTGTTCCCATGAATATGAAGGGTCTCAGTGATGTCACTGGTCTCTAGTGATTGGATAGGCTGTGTTCTCATGAATATGAGGGGTCTCGGTGATGTCACTGGTCTCTAGTGATGGATAGGCTGTGTTCTCATGAATATGGAGGGTCTCGGTGATGTCACTGGTCTCTAGTGATTGGATAGGCTGTGTTCCCATGAATATGAAGGGTCTCGGTGATGTCACTGGTCTCTAGTGATTGGATAGGCTGTGTTATCATGAATATGAAGGGTCTCGGGATGTCACTGGTCTCTAGTGATTAGATACACTAGCGTTGCTAGCCAGGTGCGGGGGGGGGCGGGCCGCACCCGGGTGACACCCACCAGAGGGGTGACACCCGTGGGTAGCGCAGCGGCCACACTGACATCGCCCGCCCGCTGCCCTGTGCCTTAGGCTCACGCTGCGGCTGTGTCCCTCAGCGGAGCGGAAGGAAGCCGCCGCCCCCTCTGCCTCCTCTATGTTTACATCCACAGAGGAGGAGGAGGAGCCCGCGCTCGAGAGACACACCGCTGTGTGTATCTGCCGCTCTGTTCTGAGGTCTGAAAGGTAAGGGGGCATCTTTACTGATGGGGGGAGGAGGTGTCTGTACTGCTGGGGTCTGCACAAGAGGGAGTTTGCACCAGGGGGGGCTGTAACTGAGTGGGGTGTCTGTACTGAGGGGGGTGTCTGGTACTGAGGGGGGTGTCTGGTACTGAGGGGGGATTGGTACTGAGGGGGGATCTGTAACTGAGGGGGGGGGATCTGTAACTGAGGGGGGGTCTGTTACTGAGGGGGGGGTCTGTTACTGAGGGGGGTGTCTGTTACTGAGGGGGGTGTCTGTTACTGAGGGGGGTGTCTGTTACTGAGGGGGGTGTCTGTAACTGAGGGGGGTGTCTGTAACTGAGGGGGTCTGCACTGAGGTGGGGGTGTCTGTACTGATGGAGCGGTCTGCACTGAGGTGGGGGTGTCTGTACTGAGGGGGAGGTTCATACTGAGGGAGGCGGGTCTATATTGATGGCGGGGAGTCTGTACTTAGTGGAGCGGGTTTGTACTGAGGGAGGGGATCTATACTGTGGGAGGGGGGTCTGTAGTTAGTGGAGGGGGGTCTGTACTGAGGGGGGACTATAGTTGTTGGGGGGTGACACCATTTTTTTTTGCACCGGGTGACACCAACCCTAGTGACGCCACTGATTAGATAGGCTGTGTTCCCATGAATATGAAGGGTCTCGGTGATGTCACTGGTCTCTAGTGATTGGATAGGCTGTGTTCTCATGAATATGAAGGGTCTCGTGATGTCACTGGTCTCTAGTGATGGATAGGCTGTGTTCTCATGAATATGAAGGGTCTCGTGATGTCACTGGTCTCTGGTGATGGATAGGCTGTGTTCTCATGAATATGGAGGGTCTCAGTGATGTCGCTGGTCTCTGGTGATGGATAGGCTGTGTTCTCATGAATATGGAGGGTCTCAGTGATGTCACTGGTCTCCGGTGATCGGATAGGCTGTGTTCTCATGAATATGAAGGGTCTCGTGATGTCACTGGTCTCTAGTGGCTGGAAAGGCTGTGTTCTCATGAATATGAAGGGTCTTGGTGATGTCACTGGTCTCTAGTGAATGGATAGGCTGTGTTCTCATGAATATGAAGAGTCTCGGTGATGTCACTGGTCTCTAGTGATGGATAGGCTGTGTTCTCATGAATATGAAGAGTCTCGGTGATGTCACTGGTCTCTAGTGATTGGATAGGCTGTGTTCTCATGAATATTCTGGTCTCGGTGATGTCACTGGTCTCTAGTGATTGGATAGGCTGTGTTCTCATGAATATGAAGGGTCTCGGTGATGTCACTGGTCTCTAGTGGCTGGATAGGCTGTGTTCTCATGAATATGAAGGGTCTCAGTGATGTCACTGGTCTCTAGTGATTGGATAGGCTGTGTTCTCATGAATATGAAGGGTCTCGTGATGTCACTGGTCTCTAGTGATGGATAGGCTGTGTTCTCATGAATATGAAGGGTCTCGTGATGTCACTGGTCTCTGGTGATGGATAGGCTGTGTTCTCATGAATATGGAGGGTCTCAGTGATGTCGCTGGTCTCTAGTGGCTGGATAGGCTGTGTTCTCATGAATATGATGGTCTCGGTGATGTCACTGGTCTCTAGTGATGGATAGGCTGTGTTCTCATGAATATGATGGTCTCGGTGATGTCACTGGTCTCTGGTGATGGATAGGCTGTGTTCTCATGAATATGAAGAGTCTCGGTGATGTCACTGGTCTCTAGTGATGGATAGGCTGTGTTCTCATGAATATTCTGGTCTCGGTGATGTCACTGGTCTCTAGTGATTGGATAGGCTGTGTTCTCATGAATATGAAGGGTCTCGGTGATGTCACTGGTCTCTAGTGGCTGGATAGGCTGTGTTCTCATGAATATGAAGGGTCTCAGTGATGTCACTGGTCTCTAGTGATTGGATAGGCTGTGTTCTCATGAATATGAAGGGTCTCGTGATGTCACTGGTCTCTAGTGATGGATAGGCTGTGTTCTCATGAATATGAAGGGTCTCGTGATGTCACTGGTCTCTGGTGATGGATAGGCTGTGTTCTCATGAATATGGAGGGTCTCAGTGATGTCGCTGGTCTCTAGTGGCTGGATAGGCTGTGTTCTCATGAATATGATGGTCTCGGTGATGTCACTGGTCTCTAGTGATGGATAGGCTGTGTTCTCATGAATATGATGGTCTCAGTGATGTCACTGGTCTCCAGTGATTGGATAGGCTGTGTTCTCATGAATATGAAGAGTCTCGGTGATGTCACTGGTCTCTAGTGATTGGATAGGTTGTGTTCTCATGAATATGAAGGGTCTCGTGATGTCACTGGTCTCTGGTGATGGATAGGCTGTGTTCTCATGAATATGAAGGGTCTCGTGATGTCACTGGTCTCTAGTGATGGATAGGCTGTGTTCTCATGAATATGAAGGGTCTCAGTGATGTCACTGGTCTCTAGTGAATGGATAGTCTGTGTTCTCATGAATATGAAGGGTCTCGGTGATGTCACTGGTCTCTAGTGATGGATAGGCTGTGTTCTCATGAATATGAAGGGTCTCGGTGATGTCACTGGTCTCTAGTGATGGATAGGCTGTGTTCTCATGAATATGAAGGGTCTCAGTGATGTCACTGGTCTCTAGTGAATGGATAGTCTGTGTTCTCATGAATATGAAGGGTCTCGGTGATGTCACTGGTCTCTAGTGATGGATAGGCTGTGTTCTCATGAATATGAAGGGTCTCGTGATGTCACTGGTCTCTGGTGATCGGATAGGCTGAGTTCTCCTGAATATGACATACGAGTGTCTTGGTTTAGTTACCGTCTTGTTTTTTCTATTAATATCTGCGTCTCAGAATAGACCTCGAATACACACGCACGTTCTTCACCAGGTTCCTTCCTGCTCTGTATTATATTACAATGTATCCAGCTCGGGTTTTTCATCTCCCTGAACAATCTCAACACTTCTCAGTCTAAAACAAACGTACTCACCAAGCAGCTTTGCCGTCTTCCCTTTGTCAATAGGGAGCACATATTTTCCTTGGCGTCCTTCACACTAAATCTACTTGTGGATTCGGAGCAGATCCCAAGTTCCGTCTCTCTCAAGCACTTTCCTGACTCTGTGGAGCATTCATACATATGTAGCGGGGGGGAGGCGTACACCACTTGCACTTGTAATTAGAACCTCTGTGATTGGCTAATGCAAAGAACAATGAATAAAAGGGGGCAATATAGGGAAGGAGGAGACATGATGTCCAGGGGAAGCCTGTAGAGCATGTTGCAATTTTTCAAATATGATCGGCATTTATAGATTTCAATGGTTCGAGGTTGACCCACCTGTGGCTTTTTGGTTTCCAGGAATACAGGTCCTGGACTAACAAGAGTCCATGAAACAACCTAAGAGCTCACAATAAGTTTCTTTCTTTATCTTTTAACCCATCCAATCTTCATCTGGGACTTCTTCTGAGACGATAGCCATGCAGACCAATTTGATGCAGTGTGCGGCGTATGGTCTGATCACTGGCAGGCTGCCCCCCCCCCCCCACCCCTTCAACCTCTGCAGCAATGCTGGCAGCACTCATACGTCTATTTCCCAAAGACAACCTCTGGATATGACGCTGAACACGTGCACTCCCATTCAGAATCAGTCTGCAAAGGACATGAGGAAACGAACAGCTATTTATTAAGAAACAGAAAAGGTATTAATCTGCTACAAAGTTTGTTATAATCCCTGCAATGTACAGAGATCACCCAGAGAGGAGCGTTGTCACAACAAAAGTGGAGTTACTCTTTAATGACACAGTAAAGGGCATACAGTGGACTCCATGGTATAGATTATAGCCAGATAATGGATTTCTTGTGCTTTTAATGAAGCGTGGGAATGGGAAGACGAAGAGAGCGCGGGTTTGGCCACATGGGAACTCTTCGCTGTCCTTCAGGGATAATCTCAAACGAAGAAAAAAAGGTCACTGAACTCCTCGCAGCGCTCTGCACGAAATACGCGCTCTGCATCCTCAGAAATCTGGACGTCTTTAACCTCAGTGACCCAAAACAGCGACTTTCAGAAGTTGCGCCGCGTTAGCTTCTGACAGCTTAGTGAATAATTCAGATGATAGATCTGTAATAAGTAAAAAGCTTTAAATTGCTGAACTACAGCAGGTTCCTGGGACCCGACGAAGAGACTTCAGATGTGAAGCCGAGTCCTTCTCCATCTCGCCAATAAATCCTTCATATGTCCAAGAAAAGCGCGATCCTTCGTTGGTGGTGCACTAAACTCCAAAATTGGCTTCTGTGTACTAAAGACCGCTCACTGCTGCCCTCTCTCCTTGTACAGGATGACTGGTCTTGTCTCCGCCCCCTCCTGTAGTTTTCTGCAGGCAGCCTGTAGCGGGTGGAGCCTGCTGAGCCCCTCCCACAGCTCTGCTCTTTCTAGTTCTGCAGATTTACTGCTCTCGTCTCCGCCCCCTCCTGCAGGCAGTTTGTAGTGGGTGGAGCCTGCTGGGCCCCTCCCACAGCTTTGTTTTCTCTCCCTGTGCAGGAAAAAAATACTGTTTCATTATAAATTTGGGCCAAAACGTATCCTACTACAAAGTCTTTGGTTAAAAAAAAAAAAAAAAATCCCTATAAGCATATATGGATTTGTTTGCATGAAATTTCTTGCGTCTACAAACTATGGGATATATACTGGAATTTATATTATTTTTTTTGTACTACTAATGGCGGCGATCAGCGACTCATAGTGGGACTGTGATCGTGAGGCGGCCAATCCGACACTAAGCCTCCATTTACACCTGATCATGAGCGGAATCCCCGCGATTCCACCCGAGATTTCAAATCGCTGGGAAACCGCAGGACGAGTTTGCGATGCCGTTGCTTCTAATGGCACCCCCCAATCGCACCACGATTTTGTTGCAATTGTCGTGCGGTAATTTGCTTTGCAATCACAACGCGCTACGCTTGTTATTCAAAATGGGACATGAGCTTCTTTTGGTCGACAGCATTGCACGTTAAGATTTGCTGCGATTGTGGCACGATTTACTGCGTGACAATCGCGGGAAAATCGCGGCACGAATGGGGATGCCATTTGAAGCAATGGCATCGCAAACACATTCCGCGTTTTTCAGCGTTTTAAAATCGCAGGCGGAATCGCAATCAGGTGTCAATGGAGACTAGCTGACTGACATCACCAGTGACACTAATACAGAGATCAGTGCTATACACGGTCACTGTACCAATGACACTGGCTGGGAAGGGGTTAACATCTAGGGCAATCAAAGGGATGTGTGCCTGACAATATATATTGTGTGCTGATTTTACAAATAGATCTTTTTGTTTCTCTTCCCTGCTTTGCAGGGATAAAAAACAGATTGTTCCCTCTGTACAGAGCTCTGTGCTGATTGTAAACACAGAGCTCTGGGCTGTGATAGGACACAGCCGACCAGCAGTTCCCAGCCACGAATCACTCCCGCTGTGTACAAATCACATGTTGGTGGGGGGGGGGGGGGCGTGCATCCTAAACCTGGAAGCAGGCACCAACGCTTTGCCTGCACAAGCCCCTCTGCAGTACACTGCAGGCAGGTGGGTCCACAAGTGGTTAAATCAACATATCACAGCAACAAAACACTGTGGGGCATGATAAAAAAAAAAGTAAACGCGTTTTGAGCTACATCAGTACTTAAAGAGGAGGTCCCACAAAAAAAAAAAATATATATTTATTTATTAAAAGCCAGCAGCTACAAATACAGCAGCTGCTGACTTTTAACATATGGACACTTACCTGTCCAGGTCGCCCGCGATGTCGGCAGCCGAAGCCGATCGGTTGCTCGAGGATCGGCGTCTGCCGCCGCCATGCTCGGTAAGGGAATTGCGGCTTCACTTCCCGGTTCCCTACCGCGCATTCGCGAGTTGCGCGGCGCGTCTTTAATGGTCCCCGCTGTGTTCTGGGTGCTGTGTGTCTCCCAGAAGGCAATGGGGGTACAGAGTAGGTGCCAGAAGTGGCGTAGATCACCGAGGTGATCTATGCCAGGAAGTGGGAGCAAATACCTGTATTAGACAGGTATCTGCTCCCCCCTGAAAGGTGCCAAAATGTGACACCGGACGGGGGGGGGGGGGGGGGGGGGTTCCAAAAAGTGGAAGTTCCATTTTTGCGTGGAACTCCACTTTAACTTTAATCAGGACAGTCACATAGCGTGAAACGCGTAGCCCCGCAGTGTTTTGCAACGGTTGCATCTGATTTTACTGACAATTTTCTACCTGGCTGCTTCAAATTTTTACTGAAAGAATTGGGTATGGGCCTATAGGGCCAGCCACAAAGCAAACTTTTGGTGGGTTCATCAGGAACTGGATGACTATACAATACAACCAGCTTAAATTTAAGCCGGCATACATGCAAGTCAAGGACTCTCTACTTTCTGCAGTTCTCGGATTAGGACACACAGGGGGGAGATTTACTAAAACTGGAGGAGTACCAAATCCGGTGCAGCTCTGCGTAGTAACCAATCAGCTTCCAGGTTTTATTGTCAAAGCTTCATTGAAGAAGCTGAAGCTAGAAGCTGATTGGCTCCCATGCACAGCTGCTCCAGATTCTGAGTGCTCCAGTTTTAATAAATCTCCCCCCATAGCATACAGCATGGGTGCTCAATCTGTGGTTCTCCAGCTGTTGCAGAACTACAAGTCCCATCATGCCTTTGGGAGTCGTGCTTTTAACTGTCAGCCTTGCAATGCCTCATGGGACTTGTAGTTCCCCCAACAGCTGGAGGGCCGCAGGTTGAGCACACACAGCGTACAGCTGCAGCTCAGGTGCACTGTGAAAACCCTGCTGAAAATCAGGCTGCAACAGATTCAGGTAGAGAAAATGTAAAGCGGTCTCCCGAATTCTTCTGTTTCTCGATTGGCAGTATCACTGACCAATCATAGCTGAAAGATCAAATAATAAA
Source organism: Rana muscosa (assembly GCA_029206835.1). Lineage (NCBI taxonomy): Eukaryota > Metazoa > Chordata > Amphibia > Anura > Ranidae > Rana > Rana muscosa. Next base: position 4,638,360 of record CM055128.1, read on the forward strand.
AATAAATTAAATAGATAGAGATAGAGAGACAGATACGGTTCCTCTCGGGGAACGATGAACACGGTGGAGTTTTCCAGCAGGGAACACGGAGAAGAATTTCACATTCACTCGGAGGCGGTCAGGGTCAGAGGTCGCCCCCCCCCCTGGGGCCGCCTTCTTTATTCAACAAACAAACATCTTAAAGAACCGGACATGACCGGAATAATTGCGAGGACGCCTTCCACCGCACAAGCCCCACACTGTTGTCTAAACACCAATCAGCAGAGAGCAGGACGCCGCGCTCCCATCCGCTGCACATCAGCGTTCTGTCTTTGTAATATATAAACTCTTCCTCTAATTATTATCCAATAAAAGAATTAATTAATATTACCTCTAATATCTCTTCTTAGCCTCTTCAATAACCGGGCACTCCCCTCCCACCAAACATGTAAAAAAAAAAGTCATAGTGTGTAAAAATTTTTGCAAACAGGTAATTTTTCTCCTTCACTGATAGGCGACACTGATGAGGTGGCATTGGTGGGCACTGATAGGCCTATTAGTGCCGCCTATCAGTGTCAACCCACCAGTGCCGCCCAATCAATATAGCCTATTAGTGCCGCATATCAGCGCCCATCAGTGGCCACTGATGAGATGGGACTGGTGGGTTGGCACTGATAGGCTGCACTGATGGACACTGATAGGTGGCACTAATGAAGCGGCACTAGTGGGTTGGCACTGATAGAAGGCACTAATGGGTTGGCACTGATAGGTGGCACTAATAGACGGCACTAATGAAGCGGCACTAGTGGGTTGGCACTGATGAGGCAGCACTGGTGAGCACAGGAAGACACTGATAGGCGGCACTGATGAGGTGGCACTACCGGGCTCTGATATGCAGCACTGTTGGGCACTGTTGGGACTGCATTGATTATCAGTGTGGATCTCCCTTTTACAAGGTTATTACTGATAACCGGCTTGTTTTTACATTGTGATTGGACACAGCTGATCAGAAGGTAAAGAGCCGCTGATTGGCTCTTTACCCCGATTTGTGATCAGTTGTATCCGGAGGACACTTATCACAGAGCACACCGCAGCAGGCGCACACAATCACGGGATGACGTCATACAACACCAGAACTGGTCGGCCACGCTGCTACCGTCATTCAACCAGCAAGTGGTTAATGTCATTTCAAAAATCGTTTTCAATCTTTTTTAAATCTGCAACTTACATAAACCCTGGTGATCCCGCCATGGCAGTCCTTGTTCAGGCACTTCCTGTAATACGGTGACAATGCTCCGTCCTCGTCTCCCGTTTGTGCTCCTGCGTTGTCACCCTGTCACTAAGGAGTACCAAGCTGATGGAGAGATAAAAATCTCCTGCATATTCACCGCTAAGTTGGTGACTGAAGCTCGTCCTCTACCTGTCCCCCCCCCCCTCCCCTCCCCCGCACCTTCACAGTGCAATTAATAATGTCTCTTTTCATGTGAGATAATTGATGGAATGTCACCAGGAAAAGATTTCCCGAGCCGCAGAGACTAAACATGAAATGTGAATCAGATCCTCGGATATCTGGAAAAATGTTCTCATTGATCTCGTGTTCGAGGGTGTACTGGCCCTTTAAGAGTCTTTTAAAAAAGGGACACCAAACTTAAATTCAAAGTTCAATGTCATTTCAATAGGGTTTTTTTTTTATAGTTTGTACTTTGTAGCTTTTATAATAATAATAATAATCTCTGGTGATCCCGCCATGAAGGTCCTTGTTCAGGCACTTCCTGTTATAGGGTGACAACGCTCTGTCCTCGTCTCCCATTTGTGCTCCTGCGTTGTCACCCGGCCTTCTGAGGGAGACTACAAGCGACCGTTTTAGCACATTTTCCGCAGGTATTGTCCGCGGATGTCACCATCCAGCCTGGTGCAGGTTGCATTGGATGCGTTTTTTTATTTTTTTCATTGCGCTTTTTGGGAGGTTTGTGTTGCTGCAAAAATGTATCAAAAACTAGAAGTGCACCGAATGGAAATTTTGGTGCTGAACCCGAAAATGCAGGATGCATGGCCGAAAACCGAAACCGACAGTTTAAAAAATAAATAAATAATAATAATAATAATAATAATAATAATAATAAATATATATATTTTAATACAATTGTATTATATTTCGACTTTTTGATTACATTTCATGAATTTAAAGGAATGTAAATTTATTGTCTGCCATTAATCGACACCTTTAGCGCAATTAAAGCTCAAGAAAAATGTGTCCCTTTAAATTCCATATATATGTCTTCACACTGGTTTGTTGCGCTTCCGTTGCTGCATTTTTGGTCCGATAAAAAAAAAAAAAAAAACAACAACGCACCAAAAATGTACCTCCCTGTTGAAATAAATTAAAAATGCAGCAAGAACAAGAAAACCAATAAGAAAGTGTTTTAAAAACAAAAAAACGCACCAAAAATGTACCTCCCTGTTGAAATAAATTAAAAATGCAGCAAGAACAAGAAAACCAATAAGAAAGGGTTTAAAAAACAAAAAAACGCACCAAAAATGTACCTCCCTGTTGAAATAAATTTAAAATGCAGCAAGAACAAGAAAACCAATAAGAAAGGGTTTAAAAAACAAAAAAACGCACCAAAAATGTACCTCCCTGTTGAAATAAATAAAAAATGCAGCAAGAACAAGAAAACCAATAAGAAAGGGTTTAAAAAACAAAAAACGCAGCAATAACGCTATGAAAAATACACCGCAAGCACAGTAAAAATCGCTGCACAATTGCGACAAAATCGCGTGCGTTTCCGGTGCCTTTTAGCAGCAAAGTGCTGAAAACACAGTTTTCGACTGCCGAAAATTTCGGTGCATCTCTATCAAAAACACGAGCACTGCGTTTTTGATGCACTTCTGCTGCGTTTCCATTGAAGTCTATGGAACCAAAAACGCAATCTGCTGCGGGAAAAATAAATAAATGTTTATGATACACAGCGCATAGAGCAAAGGTTTTAGATGTGCCTCTGAAAAAAATAAACATTTGATCGCTTTTCAGAGACGATGGACAAGCAGTGAGGAGGCCTGTGATGTCTACTCACCGCCTGTTTTAACCCCCCCCCCCGTTTTTGCTAAACAAAACGCATCCATTGAACGCAGTTCAGGGGCGTTCGCCGCCCGGTGATCGCAACATGTTGAATAGTTTTCGCTGTATGCAAATGACTGCTAAAATAAACTCCATCCCCTCCCGCTGAGGAGAGTTCATGTGTAGGAGTGTGACATGCTGGCGGTGCGGAGGAGGTGGGGAGAACTGACAAGGCAGCCGCCATCATCTGCAGAGCGGGATCTTCTGCACCGGTATGTATCCAATTAAAGTGACAGGACACCCTCAGATTTTAATCACCTTCACTGGTGTGAACGTAGCCAAAGAGTATCCACTTGCAGGCCAGAAATTTTCTGGCACTTTGTTTTAAAAAAAACAACTTTTTTGCTTGAAAATTACTCGGAACCCCCAAACATTACACACACACACACACACACACACACACACACACACAATATATAGACCCTAGAGAATAAAATGGCGTTCGTTGCCATCTTTTATGTCATGCGGTATTCGTGCAGCAATTTTTTCAAATGCTATTTTTTTTTGGGGGGGGGGGGGCAATACACTTTAATTAATTGAAATTAAAATAAACAATATATAACCCAATTTTTTGGTAAAATATAAAAGATATTACGCCGAGTAAATAGATACCCAACATGTCACGCTTTAAAATTGCGCATGCTCATGGAATGGCCAAAAAAACTACAGTACTTAAAAATCTCCATAGGCGACGCATTAAAAAAAATGTGTAAAGGTTACCAGTTTAGAGCTACAAAGGAGGTCTAGGGCTAGAATTATTGCTCTCGCTCTAACAATCGCGGCGATACCTCACATGTGTGGTGTGGACACCGTTTATGTATGTGCACGCGACTTACGTATGCGTTCGCTTCTGCGCCTGAGGAATAGGGTGCTTTTTTTTTTCTTATTCATTTTATTTTTACACTGTACCTTTAAAAAAATAAATGTAATCAGTTTTATTTCTATTACAAAGAATGTAAACATCCCTTGTAATAGAAATAAAAGATGACAGGTCCTCTTTATTGAGAGATCTGGGGGTTAAAAAAGGACCTCAAATCTCCCATTTACCTTTGAAAACAAAAGATATAGATATGAATATAGATAGATAGATTTATATCTATCTATCTATCTATCACTTCCACCCTTGACTGGAAGTGATGTCATGACGTCGCTCCGGTCCTCCTAGATCATAGAGGTGGTCAGAGATGATCTGGTCTCTCTCCACCTTTATGACCAACCACGAGAACCGTTGGATCGTTTTCTGGACGTGACGGTACAAACGGTAAGCCTGTACTGTTATTATTACTATGTTAGGATTATTATTATCTTCATTTATTAGCGGGTGAATGCGGCCCTCCATGCATTCCTATACATTGAATCTGGGGAGGGGGGGCGCCCCCCCCCCCAAGTGGAAAACATTGCTGACCTCTGATCACATAAAATCCCAATAAAATACATTTACGTTTTTGGTTGCAACATGACAAGATGTGGAAAATTTCAAGGGGTATGAATACTTTTTCAAGGCACTGTACTTACTGTGTAAAAGTTTGCAATGACATCATCACTGGGCTGTACAGAGCAGAACTGTGGGAGGGGCCTGGAGGCTCCACCCTCCACATGCTGCCTTCAGAAAAAATTACAGGAGGGGGCGCCATTTGTTGGCTCCAATGCAAAGAATAAATAATTGCACATTATTTTTTATTTAAATCGACGCGGGCGCATTTATTATTATTATTTTTAGCAAAAAGTGGAATTCACATAAATATTTCTGGTATCTTTCTAAGGAGCCCTCCCTGAGATCAGACAGCGGGCGGCTGCAGGTGTCGGGGGATCGCACATTCCATCCCGGGAATAAGGGATTATTTTCATTCCTGATCAGTGCAAGAAAAACACAGAGAGGAATCTCCGAGACATTCCTAATGGAGAGGAGCCGGGATCCCAGATTAGGGGAAAAGGAAGGTCTCTCCCTGCCTGTTCATCAAAAGGGGGGGGGGGGGGGTAATAACGGGGGTCAGAATATTTTGGGGCCTAATGAGAGCATTTCCTCTGTAATACAAACACCCAGCCTGTAGCGGGTGGAGTCTGCTGGGCCCCTCCCACACCTCTGCTCTCTTTGTGCAAGGTGACTGCTCTCGTCTCCGCCCCTTCTGTAGCTTTCTGCAGGCAGCCTGTAGTGGGTGGAGTCTGCTGGGCCCCTCCCACAACTCTGCTCTCTCCTTGTACAGAGTGACTGGTCTTGTCTCCACCCCCTCCTGTGTTTTTTTTTACAGGTAGCCTGTAGTAGGTGGAGTCTGCTGGCCCCTCCCACAGCTCTGCGCTCTCCTTGTGCAGGGTGACTGATCTTGTCTCCGCCCCCTCCTGTAGAATTCTGTAGGCAGCCTGTAGTGGGTGGAGTCTGCTGGGCCCCTCCCACAACTCTGCTCTCTCTTCTTGTGCAGGGTGACCAGGGCCGTCTTTAAACACAGGGCAAAAGGGGAAGCTGCCCCGGGGCCCAGTCATTTTGTGGGGCCCAGAGCAGCTGCCCCTTAAGCCCACACTGCCCGCAAACAAGTAGATTCGGAAGGGCCCAAGAAAAGGTTTGTCCAGGATTCAATCAATATTAAAGACAGCCCCAAAGGGGGACTGGTCTCATCTCCGCCCCCTCCTGTAATTTTCTGTAGTGGGTGGAACCTGCTGGGCCCCTCCTACATCTCTGCACAGCACGCTGATGATATCACTACTACTTTAACAAGGTAAGATCTGGGTTTTCTAAGGTATTTGGGTCCAAAAGGCTGGATTTATATCCTTTGTGGCTATTCAGGAATATAATTAAATCAAAAAAGTTTTTGTGCGCGGAATTCAGCTTTTAAAATTGTACTACAACATTAGAAGTGCAGGCGGAGTCACCCTTTAAAGAGGTAAACAGATATACGTTTCCAGCACGCAGAGGTGCGATCGCGCAGCATTCCTGTGAATAATATTTCTCATCTCTCGATCTGCCTCCTCTCCTGTCACATGTAATTATTGTAGCAAATTCACCGCCATCTGCTAAGAAAACACATCAGAGTGCCAAACTGCGAGGAAATCGATATCAGAAGGCGATGAAACAAGAGCGCAGTGACCCACAGCGACCAATCGCAGTCTTCAGCCACCAGAAATCTGATTGGTTGTAGTAGACGTCTACATTCTGCACTATAGAGAGGATCTTCGCACTTGAATGAGACTTTGTGTGTTTTCCATATCAAAGTGGGAACATTACCGATCCACGGCCCTCCCTACCAACAAGTCCGGACAAGTCCCATCTCTGTGCTGCCACTTTATTCCAAATTCCATACAGGACTGTTTACCTTGTGTGAAAATATTACACTTACCGGCCACTTTATTAGGTACACCTGTTCAATTGCTTGGTAACACAAATTGCTAATCAGCCAATCACATGGCAGCAACTCAATGCATTTGGCAGGTAAGTTGAGCTTGGAATTTCTTTGGTTTTGTTTTGCATGTGCTTCCCTTCCATGTGCTCCATGCAACAAAGGGGCAGTTATAGGTGAGGGCAGTGGCCAAATTAATTGTATCCATCACTAGAGACCAGTGACATCACCGAGACCACAGCCTATCCAATCACTAGAGACCAGTGACATCACCGGGACCCTTCATATTCATGAGAACACAGCCTATACAATCACTAGAGACCAGTGACATCACCGGGACCCTTCATATTCATGAGAACACAGCCTATCCAATTACTAGAGACCAGTGACATCACCAAGACCCTTCATATTCATGAGAACACAGCCTATCCATCTCTAGAGACCAGTGACATCACAGAGACCCTTCATATTCATGAGAACACAGCCTATCCATCTCTAGAGACCAGTGACATCACAGAGACCCTTCATATTCATGAGAACACAGCCTATCCATTCACTAGAGACCAGTGACATCACCGAGACCCTTCATATTCATGAGAACACAGCCTATCCATCACTAGAGACCAGTGACATCACAGAGACCCTTCATATTCATGAGAACACAGCCTATCCATCACTAGAGACCAGTGACATCACTGAGACCCTTCATATTCATGAGAACACAGCCTATCCAATTACTAGAGACCAGTGACATCACCAAGACCCTTCATATTCATGAGAACACAGCCTATCCATCTCTAGAGACCAGTGACATCACAGAGACCCTTCATATACATGAGAACACAGCCTATCCATCACTAGAGACCAGTGACATCACCGAGACCCTTCATATTCATGAGAACACAGCCTATCCATCACTAGAGACCAGTGACATCACAGAGACCCTTCATATTCATGAGAACACAGCCTATCCATTCACTAGAGACCAGTGACATCACCGAGACCCTTCATATTCATGAGAACACAGCCTATCCATCACTAGAGACCAGTGACATCACCGAGACCCTTCATATTCATGAGACCACAGCCTATCCATCACTAGAGACCAGTGACATCACAGAGACCCTTCATATTCATGAGAACACAGCCTGTCCATCACTAGAGACCAGTGACATCACCGAGACCCTTCATATTCATGAGAACACAGCCTGTCCATCACTAGAGACCAGTGACATCACCGAGACCCTTCATATTCATGAGAACACAGCCTATCCAATCACTAGAGACCAGTGACATCACCGAGACCCTCCATATTCATGAGAACACAGCCTATCCATCTTTAAAGACCAGTGACATCACGAGACCCTTCATATTCATGGGAACACAGCCTATCAATCACTAGAGACCAGTGACATCACCGAGACCCTTCATATTCATGAGAACACAGCCTATCCAATCACTAGAGACCAGTGACATCACCGAGACCCTCCATATTCATGAGAACACAGCCTATCCATCTTTAAAGACCAGTGACATCACGAGACCCTTCATATTCATGGGAACACAGCCTATCAATCACTAGAGACCAGTGACATCACCGAGACCCTTCATATTCATGAGAACACAGCCTATCCATCACTAGAGACCAGTGACATCACCGAGACCTTTCATATTCATGAGAACACAGCCTATCCATCACTAGAGACCAGTGACATCACCAAGACCCTTCATATTCATGAGAACACAGCCTATCCATCACTAGAGACCAGTGACATCACCGAGACCCTTCATATTCATGGGAACACAGCCTATCCATCACTAGAGACCAGTGACATCACCGAGACCCTTCATATTCATGAGAACACAGCCTACCCATCACTAGAGACCAGTGACATCACAGAGACCCTTCATATTCATGAGAACACAGCCTATCCAATCACTAGAGACCAGTGACATCACAGAGACCCTTCATATTCATGAGAACACAGCCTACCCATCACTAGAGACCAGTGACATCACCGAGACCCTTCATATTCATGAGAACACAGCCTATCCAATCACTAGAGACCAGTGACATCACAGAGACCCTTCATATTCATGAGAACACAGCCTATCCATCACTAGAGACCAGTGACATCACCGAGACCCTTCATATTCAGGAGAACACAGCCTATCCATCACTAGAGACCAGTGACATCACCGAGACCCTTCATATTCATGAGAACACAGCCTATCCATTCACTAGAGACCAGTGACATCACCGAGACCCTTCATATTCATGAGAACACAGCCTATCCATCACTAGAGACCAGTGACATCACCGAGACCCTTCATTTTCATATGAACACAGCCTATCCAATCACTAGAGACCAGTGACATCACCGAGACCCTTCATATTCATGAGAACACAGCCTATCCATCACTAGAGACCAGTGACATCACTGAGACTCTTCATATTCATGAGAACACAGCCTATCCAATCACTAGAGACCAGTGACATCACCGAGACCCTTCATATTCATGAGAACACAGCCTATCCATCACTAGAGACCAGTGACATCACTGAGACTCTTCATATTCATGAGAACACAGCCTATCCATCACTAGAGACCAGTGAGAACACTTTTAGAGCCATGCGCTCTGCTTCTACTTTTGTATTATGAAGGATAAAAGAATCCATTTATAAACTAGCGGCTTTCAGGTTAATAATTGCGCTCATCGTGTAATTATTGGCCTACAAAGAACGCCAATGTATCCAGGCTGTAATTAGACAAACAAGAGATGCAGCGGGGAGGACAGAGCAATTACCCACCTGTGCAAGAATCCTGGCAAAAAACAGCAATTGCGACCCTCTCCCGCACACCCACCGGCTCCATCACCAGCGAGACATGAGTGGGCAGCCTCCAATTTCCATCTGAATCGGTGACATGCTGCAACTCCCACCCTCGCCAACAAGCAAAAATCAGATTGCATCTCTGGAAATCTGCCCGTTATCCCTACACAGGAGGACGAGGGGCGATGCGCACATTTTTATTGTTTTAGGTGAAGATCTATCTGCACGTTAGCCATGCAGGGGGCCGAGAATTGTTACCTTGCCATATGAGTCACACGCACCCTGCTGAGAATTAGATGATGACAGAGTGAAGGAAAGTCAATGTGTTATGTAAGAACTGATAGAGAGTGGAGGGGCATCAAGTGTGGGACCAAAACAACGAGAGAGAGAGAGAGAGAGAGAGAGAGAGAGAGAGAGAGAGAGAGAGAGAGAGAGAGAGAGAAAGAAAAAGAAGAAGGAGAAAGGGAGAAGAGAAGAGAAGAAGAGGGAGAAAAAGAAAAGAGAAGAGAAGTAAAGAAAAGAAAAAAAGAAAAGAAAAAGAGAAGAGGGAGAAAACGAAAAGAAGAAGAGAAGAAAAGAAGAAGAGGGAGAAAAAGCGAAGAGGGAGAAAAGAGAAGGTGGAAAGCAAGTGGGAGGTGAGAGGGAAAAAAAAAAAAAGGGAAGAAGGGGGGAGATAGACGAGAGAAGAAAGACTGAGGGGAGGAGAGGAGAGGAGAGGAGAGGAGAGAAGAGACAGAAAGGGAGAAGAAAAGAGAAGAGAGAGGGAAGATGAAGAGAAGAGTGAGGGGGAGAGGAGATTAAACCCGATAACAATTCATTACAGTTTTAGAATAAATATCGCAGACGGATTCGGATTATTTCTGTATTTGTGGTAACTTTTTTTTTTTTTTTCCAAAAAACAAATAACTTGCAGGTTTTTGTTCCTAAGAAAGTTTTTAAAATTTTGTTTTTTGCTTTAACTTTTCCTGGAACAATCTCATCACATTGCGGAGCCCGGGGGGGGGGGGGGGAAATCGGGGGGGGGGGGGGGGGGGCGGAGCCCCATCCAAGTGCAAAGTGGATAATAGTCCCAGAAAGCGTGCAATATCAGAAACAGCTGCAAACCATTAAATTTGCAACATAGAAAAACGTCACAAAGCGAGAAACACAGAAACTGAGCGGAATTTTATTTTCCCCTTAAGCCCTGGTTTACACTGGTGCGATTTGACATGTCAAATCGCATGTGAAATCGGCCAAATTTGCCGCAAATTGCGGGCAATGGCACCATCCTAATCGGTGCGACGCCGCATCGCTGCACCGATTTCAAAAAGTATTTTCTGTACTACTTTTTGCGATTTCAGCCGCGATTTACATTGACATCTGTGTCAGATGTCTCTGTAATCGAGCTGAAATCGGGACTGACAGGCAGGAGTGAAATCGTGCGAGTTCAGCTGAACTCGCACGGCTTCACTCCCGCAGCCCAGTGTGAACCAAAACTCACAAAAGATACGGAGGCAATTAAAGGGGAACCCCAACCTGTTTTTTTAAAGCATTATGTCAGCCATTTTTTTTCTTCTGGACAGAGTAGGGAAGAGGAACAGACAGCAATAATAAAAAAAATAAAATAAATTTCAGTATCCTAACCCGTCCCATTATATCGGTCTCTGGGGAGACTTTCCTTCACTTCCTGTCCTACTCCGGCAAAGAGGAATCGTGGACTTCGGGGGAGGGGGCATCTTACTGCCACAAATAATTTTACCTCCATAACCCCCACCTCCATATAATAAAAAAAAAAAAAAAAAACATATTTAGTGATCTTCCAATGGCTGTCCTTCTCTTTAACAGGCGCTTGATATGAAGATATCGCCGTTATTGCGTCCACGCTGCGCGCTCAGATAAGCGCACTTGCATTGCAGGCTCTGTGTCGGAAATGACGATCCTCTGGGTACAGCCGCCATGGAATTATTTTTGTGTCCAGGTTGAAATTAGAATTCACCTCCTCGCCGATCGCCGCGGAGCTGGTAAACATTCTGGGTCTATGCGCTGCTCTGAAGTCTCCGGAAAGACTGGCTGCCTAAGGCGCCTTTCACACGGATGGCTGTTTTGCCGCAGTTAAAAGCATGTAAAATGTTCTGTGAAGTTCAAGGCTCCATGCACTGCGATTAGCTGCATTTGTACATTGCGATTACCTGCGTTTACGTGCGGTTACATGCGACCGCGTTTAGCTGCGGTAGTCATTCCCATAGCAACCCTTTTTATACCTACCGATTATGATGTGCTTCCTGTTCTTTTTTTTCTCACGCTGCTATCTGCAGTTGACACAAAAGACTGCGATTACCTGCGGTTATGTGCATATAGCTGCGCTACATCGCACCTGGACGCATTCAATCCCATTTCTTCTATTCGCACTAAACCGCATGTAACGAAATCGCAGCTAAACGCTGTGTGTGAATGGGGCCATAGGAAAGCATTGTGTGCTTTTAGCTGCGGTAGAAAACTAGAAAATCTGCAGCTAAAAAGCACCAATCTATCCGTCCGTGTGAAAGGGGCCTAAAAGAGCAACTGACATGGCGGCTACTGCGCACGTCTTGTGAAAATGCCGGTCACCTGGCTGTTGCTTTGACTGTCAGGGCCCATTCACACTTTGCTCATGTGAATACGCACAAAAAAAAAAAATCACACACTTTCCCGACATGCACAGAAAATGCACTGCCCTTTAGCAGACGCACAGCAATGCCACTAAGTGTTACCCACACAGCTGCCAACGCACACCATGCGGTTCAGTGCAGCGCGATATTGCCAAAAAGAGTTCGGGAAATGAATGGACTGCCCTGCACACGACATGCGGAAACACTCCATTGCACACACTTATAATGTGCAAAATCGCACACTTTCCCGACATACACAAAAATAAGGTGTTGCCCTTTAGGAGACGAGCGGCAACGCAATTAATGGTAGAAAATGCATGGTGGCACCAAGCCATTCAGCGCAGCGCAATTTTGTTTACTTCCAGATACTTAAAGAGCAACTCCACTTTTGGTGAGAAAAAAAAAAACACATTCCCCTCTGGGCGATCGATGTACATTGCAATGATTATAACAAACTGTTGCAGATTTCTACCTTTTGTTTTTCTGAAGAAATCACTGTGTGTCTGTCTGTGCCTCTGGGCCCAGTGGGTTTAATGGGAGTGGTTTCATAATTAACGGTCAGGTGTGCAGCTGCAGGGCACTAAAGAGGAAATCTGCTGGGCCTGCATCCCTTTAGACGTGTTCCTATTGAAAGCATCTCTCCAAAAATGACATTTTTTGTTGCAGGGGATGCCTGAAATCTGATTTGTATCTCAGGTAGATTTCTGGGAAAATTGGTGAACCAATCAAACAAGCAGGAAATTATGTTTCTGGGGAGTGGTCAGTACACACTCTGTACAGAACAACTCCAGGCGGCCATATTGCAATGTATTCTCAGAAAATTACAGCGGCTGCAGATTGAAAAGGAAAGGTAATATTTAATAATATTCAATTAAAATATGATTTGTATCGCAATTATATACGCTGTGTTATTATTTTTTCTTTATTTGCCATCCCCCCCCCCCCCATGAAAGTGGAGTTACCCTTTAACTTTGTCATGTTACAACCAAAAACGTAAATGTATTTTATTGGGATTTTATGTGATAGACCAACACAAAGTGGCACATAATTGTGAAGTGGAAGGAAAATGATACAAATAAATATGTGAAAAGTGTGGGGGTGGGGCATTTGTATTCAGCCCCCTTTACTCTGATACCCCTAACTAAAATCTAGAGGAACCAATTGCCTTCACCTAATTAGTAAATAGAGTCCACCTGTGTGTCATTTAATCTCAGTATAAATACAGCTGTTCTGTGAAGCCCTCAGAGGTTGGTTAGAGAACCTTAGTGAACAAACAGCATCATGAAGGCCAAGGAACACACCAGACAGGTCAGGGATAAAGTTGTGGAGAAGTATAAAGCAGGGTTAGGTTATAAAAAAAATATCCCAAGCTTTGATCATCTCACGGAGTTCTGTTCAATCCATCATCGGAAAATGGAAAGAGTATGGCACAACTGCAAACCTACCAAGACATGGCCGTCCACCTAAACTGACCGGGCCGGGCAAGGAGAGCGTTCATCAGAGAAGCAGCCAAGAGGTCCATGGTAAGTCTGGAGGAGCTGCAGAGATCCACAGCTCAGGGGGGAGAATCTGTCCTCAGGACAACTATTAGTCGTGCTTCTCCACAAATCTGCCCTTTATGGAAGAGTGACAAGAAGAAAGACATTGGGGAAAGAAAGTCATAAGAAGTCCTGTTTGTAGTTTGTGAGAAGCCATGTGGGGGGCACAGCAAACGTGTGGGGGGGACACAGCAATCATGTGGGGGACACAGTAATTATGTGGAGGACACAGCAAACATGTGGGGGACACAGCAAACATGTGGAAGAAGGTGCTCTGGTCACATGAGACCAAAATTTAAAATTTTAGCCTAAAAGCAAAACGCTATGTGTGGGGAAAACAAACACTGCACATCACCCTGAACACACCATCCCCACTGTGAAACATGGTGGTGGCAGCATCAGAGTTGATGGGAAGATGGATGGAGCCAAATAAAGGACAATCTTAGAAGAAAACCTGTTAGAGTCTACAAAGGACTTGGGACTGGGGGGGTTTCACCTTCCAGCAGGACAACGACCCTAAAGTACAGCCAGAGCTACAATGGAATGGTTTAGATCAAAGCATATTCATGTGTTAAGCCCCGTACACACGGTCGGACTTTTGGCCAACAAACTTCATTTTGAGCAAGTTGGACCAACAATCCGACCGTGTGTACGCTCCATCCGACAAACTTTTTTTGCTTTTTTCTTGTTTTCATCGGACAAAAGTTGGGTTTGCAAACAGACAAACTTTTGCCCAACAAAAGTCCGATGGAGCAAAGTCCGACCGTGTGTACAGAAAACCATCGGACTTTTGTCCGACGGACAAAACAACTAATGTTAAAATCAACCAACAATAGCAGAAGAAGTTGAACAAAGGGTGGCGGTAAAGAGCAGAAAAGAGCAGAAAAACCACGTGATGTTGCAAAAAGTTTTGGGAAAGTTTGCAGAAAAGTCAGAGCGTGTGTATGCTATGGGTGTTCCCGACCAACTCCGTTCGGACAAAAAAAAACACGGAAAAGTCAGATGGAAGTCCGACCGTGTGTATGGGGCTTTAGAATGGCCCAGTCACAGTCCAGACCTAAATCCGATTGAGAATCTGTGGCAAGACTTGAAAATTGCTGTTTACAAAGAAGAATGGGCAGAAATGTCCCTCTCTAGATGTGCGAAGCTGGTAGAGACACCCCCAAAAAGACTTGTAGAGAAAGGGGGTTCTACAAAGTATTGACTCCGGGGGGCGCCATACAAATGCCCCCCCCCCACACTTTTCACAGATTTATTTGTATCATTTTCCTTCCACTTCACAATTATGTGACACTTTGTGTTGGTCCATCACATAAAATCCCAATAAAATACATTTACGTTTTTAGTTGTAACATGAGAACATGTGGGAAATTTAAAGGGGTATGAATACTTTTCTTCAAGGCACTGTATATAATGCCATCAGTTTACACAGAACTACAATCTACACTCTGATCACTGGGGGGAGAGAAGACTGAGAAAATGCTTCCTGCTACCTGCAGCAGACTGAGGATATCGTCTTAGAATAGGCAAAGTCACTGGCTGGAGTTCAGAGGGTTTCCCATAATAAAAAAGGTGGAACTTTTCTGTTGCGATATATGAAAGGTCAACTTTAAAGTGGAACTCCGGCCAAAGTGCCGATTACAGGTGAGAGGGGAATCAGCTGCCAAATCATGACAGCCAATCACAACCGTACCCCGCATCGCCCCACCAACCGTACCCCGCATCGCCCCACCAACTGTACCCCGCATCGCCCCACCAACTGTACCCCGCATCGCCCCACCACCCTACACAGCCCAGAGGGTAATATCACTCTTTGTAGTTCTTGATCTAAAAATCCCCCCCATCAGTCCTTCTCATGGTTCCGGTAAAATGCACCGAATGTCTGGAAATACAAATAAAGATCCTTTGTTACTTGTAATCTTTGTATCATGAGGCAGTCAGGCGGAAAACGGCATCAATCCACCAACTACAGAACCGTCTGAGCCCACCGACTCAGAATAAGGATATTAGATTAATCCCTCCCAGACAGATTGGTGACGTTGTACAAGCCACCCAGGAGTGACCAGAAATACCCGCTGTGCCCATTATGAGGGGTTCCCACCATCCCTGTGCTGAGTTCTCAGGTCTGTACACCCGCTGTGCCCATTATGAGGGGTTCCCACCATCCCTGTGCTGAGTTCCTGGGTCTGTAGACCCGCTGTGCCCATTATGAGGGGTTCCCACCATCCCTGTGCTGAGTTCCTGGGTCTGTAGACCCGCTGTGCCCATTATGAGGGGTTCCCACCATCCCTGTGCTGAGTTCCTGGGTCTGTAGACCCGCTGTGCCCATTATGAGGGGTTCCCACCATCCCTGTGCTGAGTTCCCGGGTCTGTACACCCGCTGTGCCCATTATGAGAGGTTCCCACCATCCCTGTGCTGAGTTCCCGGGTCTGTACACCCGCTGTGCCCATTATGAGAGGTTCCCACCATCCCTGTGCTGAGTTCCCGGGTCTGTACACCCGCTGTGCCCATTATGAGAGGTTCCCACCATCCCTGTGCTGAGTTCCCGGGTCTATACACCCGCTGTGCCCATTATGAGAGGTTCCCACCATCCCTGTGCTGAGTTCCCGGGTCTGTACACCCGCTGTGCCCATTATGAGGGGTTCCCACCATCCCTGTGCTGAGTTCCTGGGTCTGTACACCCGCTGTGCCCATTATGAGAGGTTCCCACCATCCCTGTGCTGAGTTCCCGGGTCTGTACACCCGCTGTGCCCATTATGAGAGGTTCCCACCATCCCTGTGCTGAGTTCCCGGGTCTGTACACCCGCTGTGCCCATTATGAGAGGTTCCCACCATCCCTGTGCTGAGTTCCCGGGTCTATACACCCGCTGTGCCCATTATGAGGGGTTCCCACCATCCCTGTGCTGAGTTCCCGGGTCTATACACCCGCTGTGTCCATTATGAGGGGTTCCCACCATCCCTGTGCTGAGTTCCTGGGTCTGTACACCCACTGTGCCCATTATGAGAGGTTCCCACCATCCCTGTGCTGAGTTCCCGGATCTGTACACCCGCTGTGCCCATTATGAGAGGTTCCCACCATCCCTGTGCTGAGTTCCCGGGTCTGTACACCCGCTGTGCCCATTATGAGGAGTTCCCACCATCCCTGTGCTGAGTTCCCGGGTCTGTACGCCCGCTGTGCCCATTATGAGGGGTTCCCACCATCCCTGTGCTGAGTTCCTGGGTCTGTACACCCACTGTGCCCATTATGAGGGGTTCCCACTATCCCTGTGCTGAGTTCCCGGGTCTGTACCCCCGCTGTGCCCATTATGAGGGGTTCCCACCATCCCTGTGCTGAGTTCCCGGGTCTGTACACCCGCTGTGCCCATTATGAGGGGTTCCCACCATCCCTGTGCTGAGTTCCTGGGTCTGTAAACCCGCTGTGCCCATTATGAGGGGTTCCCACCATCCCTGTGCTGAGTTCCTGGGTCTGTACACCCGCTGTGCCCATTATGAGGGGTTCCCACCATCCCTGTGCTGAGTTCCTGGGTCTGTACACCCGCTGTGCCCATTATGATGGGTTACCACCATCCCTGTGCTGAGTTCCCGGGTCTGTACACCCGCTGTGCCCATTATGAGGGGTTCCCACCATCCCTGTGCTGAGTTCCTGGGTCTGTACACCCGCTGTGCCCATTATGAGGGGTTCCCACTATCCCTGTGCTGAGTTCCCGGGTCTGTACCCCCGCTGTGCCCATTATGAGGGGTTCCCACCATCCCTGTGCCGAGTTCCCGGGTCTGTACACCCGCTGTGCCCATTATGAGGGGTTCCCACCATCCCTGTGCCAAGTTCCTGGGTCTGTAAACCCACTGTGCCCATTATGAGGGGTTCCCACCATCCCTGTGCTGAGTTCCTGGGTCTGTACACCCGCTGTGCCCATTATGAGAGGTTCCCACCATCCCTGTGCTGAGTTCCCGGGTCTGTACACCCGCTGTGCCCATTATGAGGGGTTCCCACCATCCCTGTGCTGAGTTCCCGGATCTGTACACCCGCTGTGCCCATTATGAGGGGTTCCCACCATCCCTGTGCTGAGTTCCTGGGTCTGTAAACCCGCTGTGCCCATTATGAGGGGTTCCCACCATCCCTGTGCTGAGTTCCTGGGTCTGTACACCCGCTGTGCCCATTATGAGGGGTTCCCACCATCCCTGTGCTGAGTTCCTGGGTCTGTACACCCGCTGTGCCCATTATGAGGGGTTACCACCATCCCTGTGCTGAGTTCCTGGGTCTGTACACCCGCTGTGCCCATTATGAGGGGTTCCCACCATCCCTGTGCTAAATTCCTGGGTCTGTACACCCGCTGTGCCCATTATGAGGGGTTCCCACCATCCCTGTGCTGAGTTCCCGGGTCTGTACACCCGCTGTGCCCATTATGAGGGGTTCCCACCATCCCTGTGCCGAGTTCCTGGGTCTGTAAACCCGCTGTGCCCATTATGAGGGGTTCCCACCATCCCTGTGCTGAGTTCCTGGGTCTGTACACCCGCTGTGCCCATTATGAGAGGTTCCCACCATCCCTGTGCTGAGTTCCTGGGTCTGTACACCCGCTGTGCCCATTATGAGGGGTTCCCACCATCCCTGTGCTGAGTTCCTGGGTCTGTACACCCGCTGTGCCCATTATGAGAGGTTCCTACCATCCCTGTGCCGAGTTCCCGGGTCTGTACACCCGCTGTGCCCATTATGAGGGGTTCCCACCATCCCTGTGCTGAGTTCCAGGGTCTGTACAGCCGCTGTGCCCATTATGAGGGGTTCCCACCATCCCTGTGCTGAGTTCCAGGGTCTGTACAGCCGCTGTGCCCATTATGAGGGGTTCCCACCATCCCTGTGCTGAGTTCCCGGGTCTGTACACCCGCTGTGCCCATTATGAGGGGTTCCCACCATCCCTGTGCTGAGTTCCAGGGTCTGTACAGCCGCTGTGCCCATTATGAGGGGTTCCCACCATCCCTGTGCTGAGTTCCAGGGTCTGTACAGCCGCTGTGCCCATTATGAGGGGTTCCCACCATCCCTGTGCTGAGTTCCAGGGTCTGTACAGCCGCTGTGCCCATTATGAGGGGTTCCCACCATCCCTGTGCTGAGTTCCAGGGTCTGTACAGCCGCTGTGCCCATTATGAGGGGTTCCCACCATCCCTGTGCTGAGTTCCCGGGTCTGTACACCCGCTGTGCCCATTATGAGAGGTTCCCACCATCCCTGTGCTGAGTTCCCGGGTCTGTACACCCGCTGTGCCCATAATGAGGAGTTCCCACCATCCCTGTGCTGAGTTCCCGGGTCTGTACACCCGCTGTGCCCATTATGAGGGGTTCCCACCATCCCTGTGCCGAGTTCCCGTGTCTGTACACCCGCTGTGCCCATTATGAGGGGTTCCCACCATCCCTGTGCCGAGTTCCCGGGTCTGTACACCCGCTGTGCCCATTATGAGGGGTTCCCACCATCCCTGTGCTGAGTTCCCGGGTCTGTACACCCGCTGTGCCCATTATGGGGGGTTCCCACCATCCCTGTGCTGAGTTCCCGGGTCTGTACACCTGCTGTGCCCATTATGAGGAGTTCCCACCATCCCTGTGCTGAGTTTCCGGGTCTGTACACCCGCTGTGCCCATTATGAGGGGTTCCCACCATCCCTGTGCTGAGTTCCCGGGTCTGTACACCCGCTGTGCCCATTATGAGGAGTTCCCACCATCCCTGTGCCAAGTTTCCGGGTCTGTACACCCGCTGTGCCCATTATGAGGGGTTCCCACCATCCCTGTGCTGAGTTCCCGGGTCTGTACACCCGCTGTGCCCATTATGAGGGGTTCCCACCATCCCTGTGCTGAGTTCCCGGGTCTGTACACCCGCTGTGCCCATTATGAGGGGTTCCCACCATCCCTGTGCTGAGTTCCCGGGTCTGTACACCCGCTGTGCCCATTATGAGGGGTTCCACCATCCCTGTGCCGAGTTCCCGGGTCTGTACACCCGCTGTGCCCATTATGAGGGGTTCCCACCATCCCTGTGCCGAGTTCCCGGGTCTGTACACCCGCTGTGCCCATTATGAGGGGTTCCCACCATCCCTGTGCCGAGTTCCCGGGTCTGTACACCCGCTGTGCCCATTATGAGGGGTTCCCACCATCCCTGTGCCGAGTTCCCGGGTCTGTACACCCGCTGTGCCCATTATGAGGGGATCCCAGTATCCCTGTGCTGAGTTCCCGGGTCTGTACACCCGCTGTGCCCATTATGAGGGGTTCCCACCATCCCTGTGCCGAGTTCCCGGGTCTGTACCCCCGCTGTGCCCATTATGAGGGGTTCCCACCATCCCTGTGCTGAGTTCCCGGGTCTGTAAACCCGCTGTGCCCATTATGAGGGGTTCTCACCATCCCTGTGCTGAGCTCCTGGGTCTGTACCCCCGCTGTGCCCATTATGAGGGGTTCCCACCATCCCTGTGCTGAGTTCCCGGGTCTGTAAACCCGCTGTGCCCATTATGAGGGGTTCCCACCATCCCTGTGCCGAGTTCCCGGGTCTGTACCCCCGCTGTGCCCATTATGAGGGGTTCCCACCATCCCTGTGCTGAGTTCCCGGGTCTGTAAACCCGCTGTGCCCATTATGAGGGGTTCTCACCATCCCTGTGCTGAGTTCCCGGGTCTGTAAACCCGCTGTGCCCATTATGAGGGGTTCTCACCATCCCTGTGCTGAGCTCCTGGGTCTGCACATCTGCTTTTACAGAGTGACATCACTGCTCTCCAGATATCAGGAAGTGACATCACTGATCATTATTTTGTTACATTGATATCTCGGTGATGTAATAAATATTATCGCACACGGTAGTGAACATTTGGTTTTGGTTTCCTCTCCGGTGATATCGGACGCGATGGGGGTTGGGCGGGAGGCCGGCGTGTTTTCTCCTCTTATGTTCTTTGTTTACTATTCCACGTTCTCGGACGATTAATATATTGCCTTTATTTGGAGAGCCGCGTGCCGAATCTAAACAGTTTATAGAGGAGCCGGGCTTGTGTGTACGGAGGAGGGGAGTCCTCTCCGGAGGATCGCCACATAAGGGAAATACCTCCATCATTGTCAGACGACCCAACCAATAAGAAGAACGTTTGCTGCTCTGCAGATAGAAATCTGAACTCCGGGTGAACAGATGAAATAGATAGAAGAGTCTATTACTTTCCAAAGTATCTGCAATCTTGTCCATCCAGTCCGGAGATTTACACAGCTCTGCTGCACAGCACAGCCCCTGCCCATCAGGGCAGAAGACCTGATTTTACTTAATATTTCCAGATCCTGCCGCTCCCCCAGGCCTCTGATTGGATAAGGAGAGAAACAGCTGACTTGATAAGCTCATTTCATCCTATCGGCATGCTCTTGCTTCACAAATGATTGAATCTTCCCTCCATGACCAACCCCTGTGGGCAGGGTGAAACGCGTTGGAAGGGGCGTGGCCTAGATGGAATCTGGCCTGAGGCTCCTCTTATGATCCATACAGGGCTTTGTGTGATCTGTGGCATTTGAGACCAAGAGCATCCTCAGCCCTGACTCCATTCAGGCCACACACCCAAATGCATTTCACCCCACCCACAGGGCTTAGTCATGGAGTTGAAGGTTCTCCTGTCCGTGGAATCTCCACCTCCATGACCAACACCTGTGGGCGGAGTGAAATGCATCAGCGGGCATGGCCTGGACGGAGTCTGGGCTGAGGCTGCTCTTACCATCCATACAGGGCTTTGTGTGATGTGCAGCATTTGGGACCAAGAGCAGCCTCAGCCTGGCTACGCCCAACTGACGCATTTTGCCCCATCCATGGGGCTTCGTCATGAAGGTGAAGATTCCATGGAATCCTGTTCGTGAAATCTTCACCTCCAGGACTAAGCCCTGTGGGTGGGGTGAAACGCATCAGCTGTATGGCCTGGATGGAGTCTCGACTGAAGCAGCTCTTACCGTCCTTACAGGGATTTGTGTGATATTTGGGACCATCTCTCTTCCCGGATTACCATCCCCGGGTACTAGCTTGCATTAATTAACTTGATTTAAAAAATAAAAAAAAATTATGTTGGCACAGAGCTTTGGATGTAATTACTGCCATCCCCTGCACTGTTGTTACTTTAGAAAGCCCAACTCTGGGCAACATTTACTAAAGAAGGAAGCGGCTCCTCTGACCTCTCGTACTCTGGAATCCTGAACTCCACTTTGAATGGTACTTACTCTTCCGGGGTTCCAGTTCTGGAGCCACAAACCATTCCCAAAAAGGTAAAATCAACTTTATCGCTCAGCAAAAGCACAAAAAAACAAAACAAAAAAAACAAACAAATACAAAACACAACACTAAGATCCTCCCACTGACCTATTTCGCCTCCTATTGGGGCTTAATCAAAAAGCACCATTAGGGGGCAAAAAAGGTTAGAGGGATGATCCTGGGTGAGGTGTCTGTGTTTGCTCTTAACAATAAAGTTTATTTTACTCATTGGCGCTTGGCTACATTGTTTTATTACATTATAAAAAAAAAGTAATAATCCAATGCAGTACCACGCTGGGTCACTCAACATGAAAGACGGAGGAAAGCTTTTTTGTGTACAGGGAGTCACAGCCCCGCCCAAGAGCATGGCGCTCTGCGCTCACAGCCCCGCCCAAGAGCATGGCGCTCTACGCTCACAGCCCCGCTCACCCGCTATCTGTACAATAGCTACACCACTCCTCCAAGTCCGGCTACATAATTAGCCAAAACAAAAAAAGTCTTCTTTATGACAGATCAGGAAAGCGATGAATTCGCAGGATGAGCATGTAATAATTTAATATACGAGGCTCTTCACAATCTCTCCGCATTGTGCCAGAGTCAAAAGGAGGAGCGGGAGGCACAGAATGTGCGGCTTTGGAAACGACTCTCCCGATGCACACGACGATTAAAGGGAGAGAAGCCGAGGAGGAGTCATACAGGTACAGAGGAGGAGGGAGGAGGGGCTGTGTTCTCATGAATATGAAGGGTCTTGGTGATGTCACTGGTCTCTAGTGATTGGATAGGCTGTGTTCTCATGAATATGAAGGGTCTCTGTGATGTCACTGGTCTCTAGTGATTGGATAGGCTGTGTTCTCATGAATCTGAAGGGTCTCGGTGATGTCACTGGTCTCTAGTGATGGATAGGCTGTGTTCTCATGAATATGAAGGGTCTCGGTGATGTCACTGGTCTCTAGTGATTGGATAGGCTGTGTTCTCATGAATATGAAGGATCTTGGTGATGTCACTGGTCTCTAGTGATTGGATAGGCTGTGTTCTCATGAATATGAAGGGTCTCGGTGATGTCACTGGTCTCTAGTGATGGATAGGCTGTGTTCTCATGAATATGAAGGGTCTTGGTGATGTCACTGGTCTCTAGTGATTGGATAGGCTGTGTTCTCATGAATATGAAGGGTCTTGGTGATGTCACTGGTCTCTAGTGATTGGATAGGCTGTGTTCTCATGAATATGAAGGATCTTGGTGATGTCACTGGTCTCTAGTGATTGGATAGGCTGTGTTCTCATGAATATGAAGGGTCTCGGTGATGTCACTGGTCTCTAGTGATTGGATAGGCTGTGTTCTCATGAATATGAAGGGTCTTGGTGATGTCACTGGTCTCTAGTGATGGATAGGCTGTGTTCTCATGAATATGAAGGGTCTTGGTGATGTCACTGGTCTCTAGTGATGGATAGGCTGTGTTCTCATGAATATGAAGGGTCTTGGTGATGTCACTGGTCTCTAGTGATTGGATAGGCTGTGTTCTCATGAATATGAAGGATCTTGGTGATGTCACTGGTCTCTAGTGATTGGATAGGCTGTGTTCTCATGAATATGGAGGGTCTCGGTGATGTCACTGGTCTCTAGTGAATGGATAGGCTGTGTTCTCATGAATATGAAGGGTCTTGGTGATGTCACTGGTCTCTAGTGATTGGATCGGCTAACTGCACCATCACAAAACAGCTACTCTCTACACTATTGATGACAGGTACACTTACAAAAAGTGCTTACTAACTAAATGTCTTCTAGCTGAAGATGGGGAGTACGTATTGGTAGACAGGAACGCCTGCAAATGATATTATAAGGTAAACAGCGAGCCATTAGTCAGGATCTGGACTATATAAAGTCAGCTCAACCTTCCAAATTGGTGTGATTGTGCCAAGCGCTCAGGATGTGGGAGTTCCAGAGTACTGAGAGAACATCTTCACCTGCCAACTAAAGCAAGATAGTCCACATTATTCTGACATTGCTGTGCTTTACACTGAGCAGGAGCTCTTGTGAAGGCAGCTAAAGAGTTAAAAATAAAATTATATATATAATTTCATACAAACATCCAACTCTCATCTCCTGAAATACTCTGCACTGCTGGAGGACTCTGCACCTTCCTCTATAACTCTCCTCTCCTGAAATACTCTGCTGGAGGACTCTGCTCCTTCCTCTATAACTCTCCTCTCCTGAAATACTCTGCTGGAGGACTCTGCTCCTTCCTCTATAACTCTCCTCTCCTGATATACTCTGCACTGCTGGAGGACTCTGCTCCTTCCTCTATAACTCTCCTCTCCTGAAATACTCTGCACTGCTGGAGGACTCTGCTCCTTCCTCTATAACTCTCCTCTCCTGAAATACTCTGCTGGAGGACTCTGCTCCTTCCTCTATAACTCTCCTCTCCTGATATACTCTGCACTGCTGGAGGACTCTGCTCCTTCCTCTATAACTCTCCTCTCCTGATATACTCTGCTCTGCTGAAGGACTCTGCTCCTTCCTCTATAACTCTCCTCTCCTGAAATACTCTGCTCTGCTGGAGGACTCTGCTCCTTCCTCTATAACTCTCCTCTCCTGATATACTCTGCTGGAGGACTCTGCTCCTTCCTCTATAACTCTCCTCTCCTGATATACTCTGCACTGCTGGAGGACTCTGCTCCTTCCTCTATAACTCTCCTCTCCTGAAATACTCTGCTGGAGGACTCTGCTCCTTCCACTATAACTCTCCTCTCCTGAAATACTCTGCACTGCTGGAGGACTCTGCTCCTTCCTCTATAACTCTCCTCTCCTGAAATACTCTGCTGGAGGACTCTGCTCCTTCCACTATAACTCTCCTCTCCTGAAATACTCTGCACTGCTGGAGGACTCTGCTCCTTCCTCTATAACTCTCCTCTCCTGAAATACTCTGCTGGATGACTCTGCTCCTTCCTCTATAACTCTCCTCTCCTGAAATACTCTGCTGGAGGACTCTGCTCCTTCCTCTATAACTCTCCTCTCCTGAAATACTCTGCTCTGCTAGAGGACTCTGCTCCTTCCTCTATAACTCTCCTCTCCTGAAATACTCTGCACTGCTGGAGGACTCTGCTCCTTCCTCTATAACTCTCCTCTCCTGAAATACTCTGCTGGAGGACTCTGCTCCTTCCTCTATACCTCTCCTCTCCTGATATACTCTGCTCTGCTGGAGGACTCTGCTCCTTCCTCTATAACTCTCCTCTCCTGAAATACTCTGCACTGCTGGAGGACTCTGCTCCTTCCTCTATACCTCTCCTCTCCTGAAATACTCTGCTGGAGGACTCTGCTCCTTCCTCTATACCTCTCCTCTCCTGATATACTCTGCTGGAGGACTCTGCTCCTTCCTCTATAACTCTCCTCTCCTGATATACTCTGCTGGAGGACTCTGCTCCTTCCTCTATAACTCTCCTCTCCTGATATACTCTGCTGGAGGACTCTGCTCCTTCCTCTATAACTCTCCTCTCCTGATATACTCTGCTGGAGGACTCTGCTCCTTCTTCTATAACTCTCCTCTCCTGAAATACTCTGCTTGTACACACCAGTATAATAGAATAGTTGGTCACCATGCTATCCATTGGCTCAACTTGAAAAAATAATGTAGAATAAAAGACACAAATACCAAACCTAGAAACCTTTATGCGGTCCGGTAAAAATCTTCACCGACCTTCAGACCTCTATAACAGGGGTGCCCAACCTTTTGAAAAGCGAGGGCCACTTAAGCAACTTGGTAACCAGTCGCGGGCCACAATGAGCAGAGCGGGCGGATGACAGGTCACGGCTACTCTATAGGCCCTCCGATCCGCCCAGATGATAAGGGACGAATTCCCTTCTGTTTTTCGGATTGGAGGTAGGCGGGGTGTAAAACGGACATCTGTCGCTCTATAGAGGTGAATTGAGGGTCCCATTTGGTCGGGCTGATCGTGTGAAAAGGGCCTAAGACTGCTTTCACACTGATGTGCTGCGGTTTACCCACACCGCGTAGTGCACCTGTGTCTATCCTGCTGGTTAGCTGAACTTTGCCATAGACTCCGCCTGTGGCAAAAGCCGGCGCTGTAAAGGACGCAATGGCTTTTGGGGCTCTGCTCCGCAGCCACTTTCTTCCTCCACCACCAGCTTCATTCACAACACTGATGCTGCGGTATGGCGGGTCAGCAACCTGCGATCTGGGCTTGCCAATCCGCCATTCCAGAGCAGGAGGTCGCGGGCCACATCAGAGGGCTCCGCGGGCCACCCCTGCTCTAGAGAAAGGAAGTCAGACGCAGATCACGTTCTACAATATAATCATAATTCTCTGCTAGCAGC
This sequence comes from Rana muscosa, assembly GCA_029206835.1. NCBI lineage: Eukaryota > Metazoa > Chordata > Amphibia > Anura > Ranidae > Rana > Rana muscosa. Next base: position 4,664,346 of record CM055128.1, read on the forward strand.
AAATGTAGTATTTATAATAATCAAATAAAGAAAGTGCAGCATCAACAATCCCTGTGTACATAATACTAAGACTGGTATGTGGACGGGTCCATGTGGGGTGGGTGACAATTGGGCAATTTTCTCCTTTCATTCATTTTCTATGTTTTGGAATCAGAGACTTCTGATTCCAAAACATAGAAGATGAATGAAAGGAAAAAAAAATTGCCCAGACCGAAATGATGGAAATCTCGTACACTGTATGAACCCCAAAATATACTTCTTTTTAAGTTTCTAACTCTAAAAAACATTTCTATTCACTGTAAAATTTTGTTTTAATATTACTTTTTGGGGTAATTTTTAACATTGTTCTGGGACTCTCTCGATGTACAATTGTACTTAGAACAATTGGAGATAAGTATTTGGGCAGGGGGTGGGGGGGGGTAGACCACTGGAGAAAGACCTCCATTATTACAGACCATCTGTCCGATTGGCTGGCACTGGTGCGCAATTAACCTTCCTCGACAAAAAAAGCATATGTATGGCATCCTAGAGGGGGGGCTTTAACACCCACATGCCACACATATGGGTTTATGGGAGGTTGAGGTTTCTGTGCTGGGAGGGTACTCGCTGCACGTTCCCGGCACAGTGAATGAGCCGTAAAAGGCGGCTCCCAGCCTCTAGTAATGATCAGAAACTGACAAACCATCTCCTGAAAAATCTGACAGCTGTCACATTGGTATAGGATGTCCAACGTGATTATAGAAGAAGTGCAATGGTCAAGTGCCCTTGGCCATGGGTGCGATAGTCAGGGTGTCCACAAGCTCTTGGCCATGGGTGCGATAGTCAGGGTGTCCACAAGCTCTTGACCATGGGTGCGATAGTCAGGGTGTCCACAAGCTCTTGACCATGGGTGCGATAGTCAGGGTGTCCACAAGCTCTTGACCATGGGTGCGATATTCAGGGTGTCCACAAGCTCTTGGCCATGGGTGCGATAGTCAGGGTGTCCACAAGCTCTTGACCATGGGTGCGATAGTCAGGGTGTCCACAAGCTCTTGACCATGGGTGCGATAGTCAGGGTGTCCACAAGCTCTTGGCCATGGGTGCGATAGTCAGGGTGTCCACAAGCTCTTGGCCATGGGTGCGATAGTCAGGGTTCCACAAGCTCTTGGCTATGGGTGTGATAGTCAGGGTTCCACAAGCTCTTGGCTACAGGTGTAAAGCCCCGTACACACGATCGGATAACCTATGGATTTTCGTCCGATGGATTTGTCCATCGGAAATCCGATGAGTGTTTTTCATCAGTCTTGGCCACACACCATCAGTCAAAAAACCGACCGTTCCAAACGCAGTGACGTAAAACACTCCGATGAGCCGAGAAAAATGAAGTATAATGCTTCTGAGCATGCGTCGACTTGATTCTGAGCATGCGTGGGTTTTTTAACCGATGGACTTGCCCATAGACGATCGGAAATTCCCATCGGTTTTTTATCCATCGGAAAATTTTAAAACAAGTTCTATTTTTTACAACTGATGGAAAAAAGACTGATGGGTACCATACACGATCGGTTGGTCTGATGAAAACCATCCATCGGACGGTTTTCATCAGTCAAACCGATTGTGTGTACGGGGCTTAATAGTCAGGGTTCCACAAGCTCTTGGCCATGGGTGCGATAGTCAGGGTGTCCACAACCTCTTGGCCATGGGTGCGATAGTCAGGGTGTCCACAAGCTCTTGGCCATGGGTGCGATAGTCAGGGTGTCCACAAGCTCTTGGCTACAGGTGCAATAGTCAGGGTTCCACAAGCTCTTGGCCATGGGTGTAATAGTCAGGGTTCCACAAGCTCTTGGCTACAGGTGTAATATTCAGCGTTCCACAAGCTCTTGGCCATGGGTGTGATAAAGGGATTTTTATAACAGCTTACCTGTAAAATCCTTTTCTTGGAGTACATCACGGGACACAGAGCGACTTAGTCATTACTAATGGGTTATATAGTTTACCTTCAGGTGTTGACACTGGCCAATTCCAAACCGGAAGTACCCTCCCCTATATAAGCCCCTCCCATCCGGGAGCACCTCAGTTTTGTAGCCAAGCAATAAGTGTCCCAAAAAGAGGGGTGGGAGCTCTGTGTCCCGTGATGTACTCCAAGAAAAGGATTTTACAGGTAAGCTGTTATAAAAATCCCTTTTTCTTTTTCGTACATCACGGGACACAGAGCGACTTAGTCATTACTAATGGGATGTCCCAAAGCAATGCCAAATGAGGGGAGGGATACATAAGCTGGGCGCCATCAGGCATGAGGCTCTTTTGCGGCCTGCAACACACTGCGCCCAAAGGCGACATCCTCCTGACTTCTAACGTCTACCTGGTAGAATCTAGTAAACGTGTGTACTGAAGACCATGTTGCGGCCTTACAGACTTGAGCCAGGGAGGCCTGGTGATGCACTGCCCATGAAGTTCCAACTGCTCTTGTGGAGTGCGCCCTAACTTTGAACGGAGGCGGTCTCTTTCTTAAGCCATAGGCTTGTATTATGACCTGTCGAATCCACTTGGCTAAAGTGGATTTTGATGCTGCCTGACCCTTTTTAGGGCCTTCCGGCAGAATAAACAAAGTATCCGTTCTGCGAATCTGAGCAGTGGCTTTTAGATAAGCTTTAACTGCTCTTACTACATCCAAAGAATGTAATAACTTTTCCTCTACCGAGCTAGGTTTGGGGAAAAAAGAAGGAAGAACCACATCTTGGTTCAAATGAAACCTCAATACCACCTTGGGAAGAAAGGCTGGATGAGGACGTAATACTACTCTGTCCTTATGGACAACCAGATATGGCTCCTTACAGGACAAGGCGGCTAATTCCGATACTCTTTTAGCCGAACAAACGGCTACTAAGAAAATCAATTTCCTGGTGAGAAGAACCAAGGAAATGTGTTGCAATGGTTCAAACGGTTGTTTCTGTAGAACTGACAGAACCAGGTTTAAGTCCCAAGGACATATGGGAATACTAACCGGAGGGCTAATACGCATCACTCCTTGTATGAAAGCTTTGACTAGTGAATGCGAAGCCAAGGGCCTTTGAAAAAATATTGACAAGGCCGAAATCTGACCCTTGATAGTACTCAAGGCCAGCTTCCTATCTACAGCCCACTGTAGGAAGTCCAAAATCCTCCCTATCACGTACTTACGTGGATGCCATTTCTTGGCCTCACACCACGTAATGTACGCTTTCCAGATCCTATAATAGATCTGCCTGGATACCGGCTTCCTGGCATTGATCATGGTAGATACCACAGAATTAGAGAGCCCTCTCTTTTTCAGAATGTGGGCTTCAATAGCCAGGCCGTCAAACCTAGGGCTGGTAAGGAAGGGTGGTATATCGGTCCCTGCGACAGCAGGTCCGGACGATGTGGGAGGGTCCAAGGACTCCTCACTGACATTTTTACAATCTCCGCGTACCATGCCCTTCGGGGCCACGCTGGAGCTACCAGAATCACTGGTTTCTTTTCTACCCTGATTCTGCGGAGTAATCGCGGTAACAATTGTGGCGGTGGGAATGCATATATCAGCTTGAACTGATCCCAAGGGAACACTAGGGCATCCGAGCCGCAAGCTAGAGGATCCCTTGTGCGAGACACAAATCTGTCCACCTTTGCGTTGAATCTGGATGCTAGCAGATCTACATCCGGTGTTCCCCACCGCTGGCATATTGCCTGGAAAACCTCGGGGTGAAGAGACCATTCCCCCGGGCATAATTGTTGGCGACTTAAAAAGTCCGCTCTCCAATTTTCCACTCCTGGGATGAAAACCGCAGATATGGCTGGGACATATTTTTCTGCCCACTCCAGGATGCAATTTGCTTCCCTCTGGGCTGCACGACTCCTGGTGCCACCCTGGTGATTGATATATGCCACTGCTGTGGCATTGTCTGATTGAATTCTGACAGGGGACCCTTGGAGTTTGGATGTCCATGCTACTAGGGCATACCGGGCTGCTCGTATCTCTAAGAGATTGATGGGCAGGGCCTTTTCTGCTTCTGACCACTTGCCCTGGAGAGACCATTGCTCCAGTACTGCCCCCCAGCCTATGAGGCTGGCATCTGTAGTGACTACCTTCCAAGAAACCGGACTGAAGGGTTTCCCTTTTTCCAGATTCTGGGGCACCAACCACCAATGGAGGCTCTTGCGAACGGAAGGGGACAGGGACATTGGTAAGTCAAAAGCCTGAACTTTTTTGTTCCAGGCTGACAGTATGGCCCTTTGCAAATTCCTTGAATGGAATTGACCGTAGGGTACCGCTTCGAATGAAGCCACCATTTTTCCCAGCAGCCTCATGCAGAGGCGTATGGATGGTTTTCTTTTTGTACCCACTAAGTGGGTCAAATCTTTTAAAGACGACACCTTCTCTGGAGGTAAGAAAATCTTTCTCTGATTTGAATCCAGCCTTAGCCCTAAGTATTCCAGACTTTTGACTGGTCTTAGAGCTGACTTGTCCCGGTTGATAATCCAACCGTGATATTCCAGATACTTGATTGTCTTGTGAATAGCTACTTCCAGCTTTTCCACTGAGTGGTCTATTAGTAGCAGGTCGTCTAGATATGCCATTATCGTTACACCCTGTGTTCTTAGATTGGCCAATAATGGGGCCAGAATTTTTGTGAACACTCGTGGTGCTGTGGCCAGACCGAAAGGTAAGGCTCTGAACTGAAAATGGCGCCCTTCTACTGCAAAGCGTAGAAATTTCTGGTGGGCCGGAAAGATGGGAATATGCAGATAAGCATCCTTTATGTCGATCGAGGCTAACCATTCCTGCCCTTGTAGGGCGGTGGCCACCGATCGGATCGACTCCATCCGAAAAGTCCTGATATTTAGGAACTTGTTTAGCCCTTTTAGATTTAATATGGGCCTCACGTCCCCATTTGGTTTGGGGACTGTGAAAAGGTTCGAGTAAAACCCGAATCCGCTTTTTTCCAGGGGAACCTTCATGATTACACCTTGGAGCAATAGTTGTTCTAGTGCCAGAAGGAGGGATCCTCTCTTTTGGGGATCTCTTGGCACGTTTGACCTCATAAATTGGGCAGGAGGAGTGTTATTTAACTCCAGCTTGTATCCCAGACTTACTGCGGAGAGCACCCATCTGTCTCTGATGGTGTCCCGCCAGGTCTCTGTGAACAACTGAAGTCTTCCCCCCACCCGATTGAGTGGGGGCAACGCTTCATGCCTTGGGGGGAGGTTTTGTACCTCTCTTGATCCAGGGCTTCTTGTTACCCTGTGATTGTCCCTGATTTCTGCCCCCTGAATTTGACCGCGGAGGCCGTCGGAACTGCTTCACAGCCGATGTGCCCGGGACTGGAGAAGTAGGCCTCTTAAAAGAAGGACTTCTACCCTTGTTCTTAACCGGTAAGAGTGAACTTTTACCGGCAGAAATTTTCTGGATATATTTGTCCAGATCTTCTCCAAATAAGCGTTCTCCATGAAATGGGAAGCTAACCAGCAGTTTTTTACAGGGAGCTTCAGCAGACCAGTTTTTGAGCCACAGAAGCCTGCGCATATGTACTATAGACAGCGTAAAGCGGGAGGCCTGTTGGATTGTATCCTTTATGGCGTCCACCGCAAAACACAAAGGCTCTAGGCAGGTCAGCTAGGGCAAGAGCCTGCTGATCTGGTAAGTCCCTTAAGACCTGTTTCAACTGATCTTTCACTGCTTGGCAGACTCCAATCGCTGCTACCGCAGGTTGTGTCACCATGCTTGCTGTAGAGAAAGCAGATTTTAGTAAAGACTCCAATTTTTTATCTATTGGGTCTTTGAACATTGGAACATTATCTACTGGACATGTCAGTGATTTGTTAACAGAAGAGATGGCTGCGTCCACTGTAGGGACCCTCCATTTTTTTATGAACTTATCCTCCATGGGATAGATCACCGGAAATCTCTTGGGGGGAGCAAATATTTTATCAGGATGCTCCCAATCCTGGTAAATAAGCCCTTCTAATAAAGGGTGGATTGGGAAGGAACAGACAGCCTGGGGAGCTTTTAGCGACCCCAGCGAGGAAACCGTAGTGGATGGTGGTTCCGCCAGAGGCATTTTAAATGCTGATCGGACCATATTAGTCAGAGACTGAACCCATAATCTTTCAGCCTGAGATGCTGAGAAAGGTTCTTCCACTGTTGATTCCTCCATAACTGAATCAACCTCATCCTGATCCCCTTCAGGTAGGTCGATCTCTGTGTGGGACTGTTCCTCCACTAACAGGCACTCTGAAGGAGGAGACGGAGATTGGACGCGCTTTTCCTGTGACAGGGAAGCAGCGATCAATGCTGTTAATCTCTCTTCCAATCCTCCCAGAGTTGAGGATAAAACCTCCTCTGTTATATATACAGGAGCAGGTGGACTGGGGACAGCCGCAGCACCAGGCATTCCTGCGGGGTCTCTACGGCTACTGACCTCTGAATTCTCAGGGGAGATTGGTGCAGTACAAGCATGCCCAATATCCTCAGAGCCCGATGGAGACCCCTTTGGCTTCCTGGAAGATCTATTTCCGGAGCGTCTGGACGACATATCCTTTAAGCACAAAGCTGAGGTATTCCCGTCGTCATACACCAATTTTGCTGGTAATAGTCTAACAAAGTTGCTGCTATATACCAGCTGGTGTCCACTAAAGTGCCTTTCTATGGGGATGCCTGCATCAACCGCCTCTGTGTGCCACTGTTTGTTGCTAGCTCTGTTTGCATCCAGCTGACACTTGTACTGTGTCTTTTAACCATGCTGGGACGCCCGCACATGCGCAGAAGCGCCGCGGCGCGCATCGAGCGTCATCCACCCGCCCCGCCCCTTTTTTTCATAGGAGGCGCGTGCACGCGCCCGCGCGCGCGCCCATGCGCCATTGGCGCCCTTTTTGAAATCAAACAGGGGACTAGGAGCCAGGGCCCTTTTTGCCGGAGGGCCTGTGCGGTGGATGAGCGCAGCAACAGGGCAGAGGAAGTGGATTCCCACAGAGAAACTTACCAGCTGCCTGGATCTTTTGACTTGAGAAAACCAAAGATCCACATGACAAGAAAAATGGACTACAGCGGCCTCTAGTGGTTTAACACAGGTACCGCGGTCCCTTTTTTTTTTTTTTTTTTTTCTTGACTACTATTAAAATTTTACATTTTCAGTAGTTACAGGCAAACACAGATATTTAGCGGGAATACCGTTAGGTAACAGACAGAAAGACAAATTAGGCTTGGGGGTCCCCCAATAGAACCAAGTTCCTGGGGGCCCCCACTTACCTGATCCCCGCCGCAGGACTTTGTTTGGTCCACAGAAGTCCAAACTTCACCTATCACGGCAGGCATTGTAATTAAACCTTCAGGGACCGGGTTCCCAAGGATTCCACTCCCCTGGACCTGTATAGCACCCTGCACAGACAACATCTTGGTCGTGGGTATGACCAGAGCTCTGGATCCCAGGGTCCAGCCCTCCTAAGAGAAGCATTACAGGCAAAACCTTGCTCTTCTGCTGCAAGGCCCGGGTACCGACCGTTTAGCTATGAAGCTTTTTTGGTGGGATCCGGAACAGCTTACTAAGGCCCGTAAAAGAACCTGTACGCAAGCCCAGTGAAAACACATGTTACTCTTTGGCCAACACCTTAGACACTGGCAAAAAACTGAGGTGCTCCCGGATGGGAGGGGCTTATATAGGGGAGGGTACTTCCGGTTTGGAATTGGCCAGTGTCAACACCTGAAGGTAAACTATATAACCCATTAGTAATGACTAAGTCGCTCTGTGTCCCGTGATGTACGAAAAAGAAAGTCAGGGTTCCACAAGCTCTTGGCCATAGATGCGATAGTCAGGGTTCCACAAGCTCTTGGCCATGGATGTGATAGTCAGGTGTCCACAAGCTCTTGGTGACTTTGAATAGGATTTTTTCAACCCAGGGATCTATGGCATTTGTACAGATCGTTGCATGAAGATGTTCAATGAATTGAGAAAAATACTGCGATTGTCCCTCCTGACCTCTTAAGTATACTAGCTACCTGGTCGTCAGTGACATGGAAGAAGCATGAAAGTCCGAGAGTGAAAGGAAAACTTCTGATCTGCATACTTGTTTTGGATCAGTGTCCCCGAAAGTACTGATGCCAGATAACTAGTATTTTCAGCAAGAGCAGGCTACATATTCTTTCAGTGGATGTTTCCTTTAATTATATATGCACGCCACTAAAGGAGACCCTTTTACCCTTCCTTGTAGAAAGAAGACATCACCGGATGGAATCGGCTGACTTGCCGGCGTGACTTGGGCCCTCTGCTGGTCTCCTTCCACGGTTCGGCAGTTTTTTTAGCACTTGGAATTTGCAGTTTCTACATTTAAACCTTTGTTGAGACTAAAGAGAATCTGGCGGATTTACTCTGCAGGCCTGTGTAACATACCGTAAAAAATATCTACTGAGCGGAAGACGTGGAAGAGATCCCATCGGAGGACAGGAAGTTTATAATAAATGGAGAGGAATTTGGAAAGATCCAAGCGATGTGCTTTTATAAATAATATCTTGCAGAGTTGTCCAGACTCCTGGTCTGAAATGGCTTACTCCGATTTCACTGAACACTGTGAGCTTCTCACAATGTGCATTACAAGCTGCAGCAAGTTAGATCGACCCCTCCTCATTTCCTGGCTGGAAGACATTCAGCATCACCTAGCCCTCCCAATCACATTGGGTTCATTTACAAACAAACCTGCCTGCTTCAGATGTCACTTTTTTAAAGCACTCTGAATGCCAATCAAAGCTCCCATCACTAAATAAAATGGTTCCCTTACAGTCCTGGTCACACGTTGCATTTTCTTCAATTCAAAAAGGATCCATCATGTCACTTTCTTGGTGCTTCAAAGTGTCTCCAAAGCCTCCATAGAAGTCTACGACAATGTTCACCAACAGCACCTGAAGCTTCTGAGGAGCTTTTATTCAGCGTTAGCTTAGCTTTGTTTTGGAGGTTTTAGAGGTATGAGATATCCCAGGATGCACTGGGAAACCAACAAGCGAACCAGAAAGATGTCATCAGCAGTCACTTCGGGTTCATGTATATATATTCTCGGAGTGTCTGGTGCAGATGTCACATGTGGTGTGCAGCAGCGGGAAGGTGAGCGAGGTCGGGACTGGAGCAACTAGCAGACGGCATACGCGGTGTGCAACATGGAAACGCTATAGCGGAAGGTGAGCGGGAATCAGAGAGTGAGGGCAATGTCACATGTGGTGTGCAGCTTAGGAGCAATAAAGCGGGAGGTGAGTGGGGACCGGAGATAGGAGGATCAGCAAATCGGGGGATCAACAGAGCTGGGGGTTACTACTGAGCGAGGGATCAGCAGAGCTGGGGGTACCAATGAGCTGGGAATCTGCTGAACAAGGGTATTAATGAGCTGGGTTCAACATGCACAGGACATTTGCCAAGCTTCATTAAAGCATCACACAAGTGTTAATGATCCCAAAGGGAGGCCACATACGTTGGGCCATATAGAGTAGCGCCATGACCGGTTCCTCAACATCCTTTCCCATAATCCCTTGTAACTGGAAGGATAGTTGCCGTAAAGCCATATGATTGACTTACCATCTTCTCTTTTATTCCTATAATCCCCTGCCATTGTAAAATGAGAACCCTGTGCTGCCATATATCACAGCACCCGTATCAGCTTTCCTCGTCACTCCAGGCATCGCCGATAATAAACGTCTCTATTTGATGGCGGGTTTGTCTTTCCAAGCGAAGAAGAAGAAGTCAGATGTCCTTGAGGGCCAAGCAGGAGATGTGCGGCTATGTCTCAAACACAAGAGAATTTAGGAGGAAAAGGAAAGATTAAAGGAGATAATATTCAGTCTGCAACGTTTATTGCCGAGCTATAAAGAAACTACAGGAAAAACCTGATGTGAAGGACGATAAATCAAAGAGCCGCTTTTTACCTTCTCTCTCTAATAGCGTAATTATCAGGGAATGCTCATTACAGAAGTGCCATTAGCAGAAGACTAGAATTAGGAGGGAAAAGCCCACCCAGGAGTGTTTTTGTGGTAGTTTGGGTGGAGAGTGGATGGTGGAGGGTGGATGGTGGAGAGTGGAGAGTGGAGGGCGGAGAGTGGATGGTGGAGGGTGGATGGTGGAGGGTGGATAGTGGAGGGTGGATAGTGGAGGGTGGATAGTGGAGGGTGGATAGTGGAGGGTGGATAGTGGAGGGTGGAGGGTGGATGGTGGAGAGTGGATGGTGGAGAGTGGATGGTGGAGAGTGGATGGTGGAGAGTGGATGGTGGATGGTGGAGGGTGGATGGTGGAGGGTGGATGGTGGAGGGCGGAGAGTGGAGGGTGGAATCACCCACCGTCGTTATCATCGTCGGGAAATTCCACCAACGTTCTCCTTTCACGGTTTGATTTTTATTTTCTATTTACAACATGGAGAATGCAGTAGCTGGAAGGAGATGTTTCTTGTGGCAGGAGTAGGACTTCATGGAAAGGGAACTCTGTTAATCATGTACAGGATGATGCCAGGGATGGGAGATTGGTGTCCCCGTTACTTCGGTTGTAGTCCCTCTAAGGGGGACATTTTTTGGAGGACTCTGGAGGGGTTCTCACCCATGCAGGGTGAGGAGTTCCGGGGGTGGTTCACTTGGAGAGGAGAGAACAGATTTACAGTTCTCTCAGGATTGGCAAGCCCTCAATTGGGACGCAGAATTTGGAGACTCAGAGAGCCTCTGGGTGCTAAAGAGCCTCCAACCCCGATTACGGGGACTGTGGTCCTAAAAGGGTTATTCAGGAGAATGCAGTAGGTGGACAGAGATGTTTATTGTTGCAGCAGGAGGAGCCGAACCCTGTTAACCATGTACAGGATACCAGGGATGGGAGATGTGTGTCCCTGTTACTTTGGTTGTAGTCCCTTTAGGGAGACAATAAAATACATTTTTGGAGTACTCAGGGGTTCTCACCCATGAAGGGTGAGGAGTTCCGGGGGTGGTCCACTTGAAGAGGAGAGAACAGATTTACAGTTCTATCAGAATAGGCAAGTCCTCATTTGGGACCCAGAATTTGGAGGTTCAGAGAGACTTTGGGTGGGAAAGAGCCTACAACGCTGATTATGGGGACTGTGGTCCTAAAAGGGTTAACCTGCCTGCAGCAGAGAGTGTTCAGGAAAGGCTTGTAGCACTGATCCAAGCAGGAGGCCTTAGAAACTCCCTGCCGGTACTCCGTGATCGGGAGTGGACATCTGAGAGCACCATTTCAGAAGTGGGTAAACCAAAAGGAAGGGACAGCGCTCAACTCATCCCAATGTAAGGCCATACACCATGACCACATTAAGGTGGTTTGATCGCCATCCCTTCCTTCGGTTTGCCAGCAGCAGAGACCTGAAAGGGGAGCAGGAAATAGTCAGGTGTCTGTGAGGTGGAGTGTGGAGTAGCAACGGTTTTGGGAGAACTGGAGGCAGTTGATTGGCTGAGACCATGCTAGTCTCTTGCGATCTTTCTGGACCTCTGGAATAGACAGTGACTTCAAAACCCTGTTAAGGGACGAGTGTTACTGGCGGTGAGCCATAGTTTCGTTTGTATACCAGAATCTATGGACTGCTTATATTGCTTAGGCCAACCAGATGTTATTTTTCATTGCCTGTTTTTGAAAATAAAAAGACAGTTTTGCTTTTACAAAGTCGCCTATCAGGTGACCCTGGACTCCCCCAAATCATAACCGTTTCAGCAGACTGACTCTTTGTGCGGTGAACCTTCTAGCCACTCCGAGGAAGTATGGACCTGTGTTGGAGGTTTTTTTTGTTTTTAACTCAAAAATCAGACAAGTTTTGCTTCCCCAAGCAAGTCAATCACACAAACCGTGCTGGATGCAGGTCAAAAGCAGTCAACTTCAAGTGAAGTGTACCTGTCAATGAATTCCAAATGATCTCAGGAGGCATCTCAGACCGACGTGCCAATGACACAAACCTTATATTTGATGAATGTACAAAGGAGCATTTCACATTACTTTCAGGAGAAGGTCACCTGAACACACAATGATGGCAGCTGACCACATGGCACATTTCTTTATTAGGGCTGCTTTACACTTTTTCTTGGTGCTTTGATGAGCCTTTGATGAGCCTTTGGTGAGGCTTTGGAGGGGCTTTAATGGGGCTCCGATGAACCCTTGGTGAGGCTTCATTTGGGGCTTCAGTGGGGCTTCAATGAGCCTTTGACGAGTCTTCAAGCGAGCTTTGCCATAGACTTCTATGGAGGCTTTGAAGACGCTTTGAAGCACCACTAAAGCTACATGGGGTATAATTTTTGAAGCGAAGCCGAAGCAAAGCAAAAAGTAAGGTGTAAACAGGACTGTAAGCTAAGCATTTTATTTAGTGACAGGAGCTTTGACTGGCGTTTAGAGAGCTTTAACAAAGCCTGTCCGAAGCCTTGTTTTGAAGCAAAGTGTAAACTAGCCGTTAATTTGTGTTGAAGGCGAAGCGAAGTGTAAATGAGCCCTTATGCTTTATCCAGTGCTGCAAAGTGGCAGTCGATTCAAAAGTGGGCAGAAGCACGGATACCACAGAGAGGAATAAAAAAGTAAAATTCCAGATCTTTTTTTTTTATTTGGATGGACAGTTGAAGGGTTGCACCCCGTCTGGTTTTACTGCAGTCTGTGTCTCCATTGGGTAAATTAAACCCCCCTCCCCCCCATTCATCCTACTCACCATTGCTACAAAACAGGAGAGGGCGCACCAACCTAGTGCATTACCATAGCACAATTTTATTGAAATAGATGCACAAAGCAAGGTCCATAAAGACATGGATGAGCGAGTTTGGGGTGGAGGAACTTGACTGGCCTGCACAGAGTCCTGACCTCAACCCGATAGAACACCTTTGGGATGAATTTAAGAGCAGAGACTCCAAGCCAGGCCTTCTCGTCCAACATCAGTGCCTGACCTCACAAACGGGCTTCTGGAAGAATGGTCAAACATTCCCATAGGACACCCTCCTAAACCTTGTGGACGGCCTTCCCAGAAGAGGTGAAGCTGTTATAGCTGTAGAGGGTGATCCAACCCAATATTGAACCCAATGGACCAAGACTGGGATGTCATTAAAGTTCATGTACGTGTAAAGGCAGGTGTCCCAATACTTTTGGTAATATAGTGTACTTTTACATAGTGGAAAATGACTTCACCCAGCCCGCTCTCACAAATTTATAGCAACTGGCCGGAGTATGAATCAATGACATCGCAATTCCCGTAATGCACGGCCAGCCCCTGCAAGCCGTATCCCCATTGGCTGCACTCCATATATATCAGTATGAGATTAAAGAAAGAGGGCGACTCAGCGTTCTTTCCCATGTCCCTCACACATCGGCTGCATGTTGGGGCAGGCCGAGCTTTTGGCTAAAACAGAGTTACGTCATTCCGTCTGAAGACGGCATTCCCGAGAACCAGAATTTCAGGTTCTAGAAGGAGAAAAAAAGCAACCAGAACATTCTGCAAAACTGATTCCGTGCCGATAAGAGGAGCGAACTAGGCCTTATGAACCGATTGGACCGTTGTGAGAACCCAACTTACAAATCAAACCAATTCAATGAGAATACAAATGACAGAAAAAGGAGCTGCTGAAATCGTTCTATGACTCTACCCATTGCCTGTTCCTGGCAGTGCAGCCATTATTCTGATATCCTCATAAATGAGGTCATCGAGCATTCCTTCCATCATAAAAAACCGGGTTAGGTTTCATTTGAAGTCAACTTAAGACATCCATCAGCGCATCCAAACTAAAAATACTTCCATATGATGTGTACCAAGTATAGTCCTCTAATCCATTTCTGGATTCCAGAAGCGCAGGGCCGTCATTTCTGCCCCACTTAAAATGTATCTAAATCCAACTTTTTTTTTTTTGTATGGCATTTGCTTAAAGTGGTTGTAAACCTCAGACAAGAAATCCGAACAAAGCACATCCCTCTATACTGTGTACTTGTCTCAGTCCAGAGCACTAAGTGCCATTTCTGTCTGCCGATTACTTCCTCCGCCATCTGCATGAGTCACTTCTGACAAGTTTTCCTGACACCAAGAGAAAAATGGTGACAGGGGAGGGAGCTCCAAGGAATGGACAGCCTTAGCTCGGTTCCTGTGTGCTGCATAGAAGGGGGTGTGTTCCTTTCCGCCAATCAGCTCTCAGAGCTCTCCACACTGAGCTCTGCAATGTGCAATTTCAATTCTCCACCCGTTTTTTTCTGAGATTTCAGAGAAGCTTTATAAATTCAAAACAGAACAGACATACTACAGGGAACAGAAGAGTGCAAAATAAAACAGGTACAACGTATGTAGGAGGGTTTGTTTCATCTCTGTGCAACACCCGAGGCCAGTCACTTTACTGGGTATATGCGAGGGTCTACAACCACTTTAACTGCATGGAGCATATAAATAATTTTCTATAAAAAGGTCAACGAATTGGAGTCCTGGTTTCTCTGTTTATGTAACATCTTAAGCCAGTGGTTGTCAACTTATGAGTTAAAGGGGGCCTCAAATGCAGCCCCTGACATCACCAAAGGGCCACACATAATGTTCAATATATGTAATGCTTGAGAGGACTGTCAGACTGCAGTCCAAATACAGGAAATGAGGGTCAGAGAGTGAGGACAGGATACATTGTACGGGATATGGGTTAACACCATATATGTCCCAGGGTTTCTCAACCAGGGTTCCATAGAACCCTAGGGTTCCTCCAGATCAGGGTTTCTCAACCAGGGCTCCATGGAACCCTAGGGTTCCCCCAAAGTAGGGTTTCTCAACCAGGGTTCCTCAAGATCAGGGTTTCTCAACCAGGGTTGCATGGAACCCTAGGGTTCCTCCAGATCAGGGTTTCTCAACCAGGGCTCCATGGAACCCTAGGGTTCCCCCAAAGTAGGGTTTCTCAACCAGGGTTCCTCAAGATCAGGGTTTCTCAACCAGGGTTGCATGGAACCCTAGGGTTCCTCCAGATCAGGGTTTCTCAACCAGGGCTCCATGGAACCCTAGGGTTCCACCAAAGTATGGTTTCTCAACCAGGGTTCCTCAAGATCAGGGTTTCTCAACCAGGGCTCCATGGAACCCTAGAGTTCCCCCAAAAGTAGGGTTTCTCAACTAGGGTCCCATGGAACCCTAGGGTTCCCCCAAAGTAGGGTTTCTCAACTAGGGTCCCATGGAACCCTAGGGTTCCTCAAGATCAGGGTTTCTCAACCAGGGCTCCATGGAACCCTAGGGTTCCCCCAAAGTAGGGTTTCTCAACCAGGGTTCCATGGAACTCTAGGGTTCCTCCAGAGGTTGCCAAGGGTTCCATGAGCAATTTCTACCCCTCAGATAAGTTCCCACCGACACCATTGATGTTTTCAGTAATCTGTAAAAGGAGCAATCTTCCCACTGACCATCACACTAATGTATCATGAGTTGTAGATATGGTCATTTTTAGAAGGGGTTCCCTGAAACAGGAAAGTTATTTCAAGGGATCCTCTGTGTTGAAAAGCTTGAGAAAGGCTGTTCTATTAGAAGTATCAGTTTCCATCACAACCTGAGAAACCAGGGGTATCTTGTTTTGGACAAATCTGAGAAACCAGAAGCAAAGATTTATTTATTTTTTGGTAAAATAAGGAAAAAATTTCTTTGCTTTCTTTTCTGCAATGACAATTGCCAACCATGAGGACTATTGATGCATTTCGATGCCCAGAAACCAACTCTGGCTTCCTGCGGTAATGCCTCTGTACAGCGACTCTTGTAGTTGGGTGCCAAGTCACCGAGACGCTCCGAGACACGCTGGAGAACATTCATAATAAAACCCACCCGGCACAATGCGGAGGGATGGGCACGATGTTCTGAGCTTGATTTTCACAAGTGCCCTGTGCCAGCTCCAGCTCAGGAGAAGTAGGTCATACAGCGGCTCTGGGATATTTGCAGTGACGCACCTGTCTCCGAGCTGGAATATCCTTAAGCCTGCTCTGCTGGAAGCCTTTAAGGAATGACGCTGTCTTCGAGGATTAGGCGACAGACCTGAATGAACTCCGGACAGCAGCGCATGAAACAAAAGCTCTACACACTTTGAAATTAAATGTATCCATTACAGAGTTACAGATTTCCTATTATAATGCCGGCCATACGCGGTTCGAATTTCGAAAGAATTTTATTTTCTAGAAAATCGTATCTAAGAATTTTCGTACGAATTTTGCAGCGTTAGTGGGGCTGCAGCAACAGCCGATTTTCGTGCGGCAATCAAATTTGAGGAATCAGACATGTTGGAAATTTTTTGAAAAACGAACGATTTTCTAATCAATGATGGGAGAATCGTGCAAGAAATGTAAGAGAAAAAAAAAAATGCGCATGTGCAAGAAAAGAAAATTCCCGGAGAGAAAAGAAGAAGATTCCCAGACACGAAAATTATTTTCTGTAGCAACATGAAGGCTTGGTCGGCCGAATTTCGAAAATCAATGGTGGCGTCAGCCGATCACAAAAAAATAAAAACTTTGATTTTTAAAAGAAAAATCGTTCGAAATTCAACCATGTATGGCCTGCTTAACCTTCAATTCTAAAAATAGGGTAAAAAGAAAAAAACATCAGATTTCAAACACGTCCAAAGAAAAATGGTTTATGGCCAGATTGTAGATTTGGCCTTGGAGCACCTCAAAGATGGCAGCCGATCTACTAGCAAGTTACTTATAACCACTTGAAGACCGCCTCACGTACATTTACATTGCGGCTTTGAAGTGGTATACCGGGATGATGCCCAGCAGCGCCACCACCACCGCCCACCGGTACCTCTCCGGGATCTTTGTCCCGCCAGGAAACTGAAGCCGGCGGTTCTGCGTGCTTTTACCACACAGCCCATGGAGGACCGGAAGGTAATTTTCTATCAAAAAATACGGATTTAAAAACTCATAAAGTGCCTGAAAACCTGATCTTGAAGTGGTTAATATCACTTTAAAAAAGGCAACTGGATTTCTATTGAGAGTTACAAGATAAAAAAAAAAAAAAAATAGCAACTTTTCCTGATTTTAGTAAAGTTGCTGTTTTTTTTCAATGCCCGGGGCGCATTTACTTTCCCTTTATTTTGCAGCAGCAAGCTGTACTTCAGCCGCTCACACCCGATGGCGGCTGTGATTATATTCACACAGGAGATTCCGCGACAGGTGACACCCAATCGTGTCAGGCTTGGAAGGCGCGACAGACACATACTAACCTAATTACACTGTATAGGAATCTTCCAGGCATTACCGTGCCTGGAGAACACCCAGAACACGACACCGATTTACGAGCCTTTAATAGAGACTTCTCCTCCGCAAGGTCTATCCACGGCCATCCTGGATTTCTATCCACATCAAACAAAATAAAATCAAAAAAAACTTTGTTAAAAAAAAAAAAAGGCAGTTCACATGGGAAACAGTTTTTTAGGTGGAGCCCCATCTATGGTCACCTGACTTCTCACAACTCCTGGGAATTTCAGAAGACCTCTCCCTGTCGGAGTCGCTGGCGCGGTTCCCATTCGCCTCGGAGGCCAGGTATTCCCAGTAACGCAGAATATTACTTTTACATTAAAATCCAGCAGGGAGCGTGGGAACCCTCATGATGGACGTGTCAGGTCTACAGACCTGGGAACTCATCACCAGATAGAAGGATCGGTAAAGTGAACGCTCTACCAAAGCTACCAAAAGCTGACCATAGGTGGATAATTTTATGAGTGATGATGGTCGATCAGCCAAAAAGGTGGAATTTTGTTGATTGCTTCCAAGAGATCCAAAAGAACCAACAATACAAATCAATGCAACTTTTTTTTTTTTTTTTTTCCCCCCCGGTGAATGGGGCTGCTTTGCAAGCGCCCCGTAACAGCAGGGTTCAAGGGGAGTTCCAGACTTTTTTTTTAGGTTTATTAAAAGTCAACAGCTACAAAAAATGTAGATGCCAACTTTTAATAAACAAACACTTACCTGCTCCACGGTCCAGCAATTGCGGCCGCCCGGAGCATCGCTCCTCTCTCCCCCCCCCCCTCCGCCGGCGCCTCCATTCACTCTGTGGGCACCCGGCCATGACAGCTTTCGGCTTCACGGCTGGGCACGGACTACGCGAGCGGCGCTGTGCTCCCTGAGTGGGACCTGCCACGTGTCCCAGGAGATGGTCTAGAGGGGAGGGGCCGCCCAAGCTGACAGGAGTCGCCGCCGAGGCGGTCTCTGGGCGGAAGGAGGAAGTGGGACAGGAAGTCCCACTCCTACCGAAGCCCCCACTCCCCCCCAAAACAATGACATGCCAAATGTGGCATGTAAGGGGGTGAGGAGTACTTAAAGCGGAAGTTCAGGTTAAACCATACTGCAGGGTTCAAGGGTTTAAAGCAGGCAGTGCCGGGACAAGGTCATCCAGTGCTCAGGGAAAAGATGCCAAAATATTCCCCTCCCCCCTCCTCCCCCCACACCTCTCTTAAGGTTAGGGTCAGGGCACCCCCCTCTCTGCAAAAAACGATTGCGCCCAGGGCAAGCGCCCCTCCTGCCCACCCCTTGTCCTGGCCCTGGCAGTGGGGGGGCAATGGGACAAACCGTACAATAGTATTCTCCTGCGCTCAAGGGTAGTGTGAAGGTGTTGGTTGTATCTCAAAATCCTGGTGGTTCAAGAAAGAAGCACAGGCATTGCTGCTGCCCTCCCGAGGGTTGGGGGAGAGACCCAATAGAAACACTGTAAAACTAAGGAAAAGAGGGCGCCCCAACCTTTAATGCATAAAAAAGGAGGTATACTCCCAAACACCTAAATGATGAAGCCCAAAGTACATAGTAGACACAAAGCGACCAGGTCACCGAGACTGTTGCCAGCAAGTCAGGGGACCTTCCAGATGGCTGACTCATTTTGATGGGGGATCCCCCATGTTTCAAGGCTCTGAGGAAGAGGGGATTCCCCCCCCCCCCCCGCCTCAAAAACGCGTCAACCACCTGGAAGGTCCCCTGACTTGCTGGCAACAGTCTCGTTGACCTGGTCGCTTTGCGTCTACTATGGACTTTGACATGCTTTTATCATATAGGTGTTTGGGAGTATACCTATCAAAGTCCATAGTGGACACAAAGCGACCAGGTCACGAGACTGTAGCCAGCAAGTCAGGGGACCTTCCAGGTGGTTGACGCGTTTTGAGGGGGGGGGGGGAGGGAATCCCCTCTTCCTCAGAGCCTTAAAACATGGGGGATCCCCCCTCGAAATGAGTCAGCCACCTGGAAGGTTCCCTGACTTGCTGGCATTAGTCTCGGTGACCTGGTGGCTTTGTGTCTACTATGGACTTTGATAGGCTTTCATCATAGGGGTGTTTTTGGAGTTTACCTCTTTTTATACAATCAATAAAGATACCACTTGGGAATGCGCAAAGTTGGGGCACATTTTTTTTTTTCTTTTGTATTACAGTGGGGAGGCAATAAAAGGCCTTCTCTCCACCTTGGTAAATGTTCTCTGAAGCCCTGTACACGCGGGCGGGAATCCCGTCGGAAAAAAAACGTTGGTTTTCTCGACAGGATTCCTGGCAAGCTTGTCTTGCCAAGCCCTGTGTACAGACGGCCACTCCAAAAAAAACAAAAAAAAAACGCGGTGACGTCGTCATCGACTACGACGAGCCGGGGGATGTCACATTCGATGCCGTCGCCGCCATCTTGCTACACCCCACACTACCCTTGTATGCTACCGCGCACGCGTCAAAGTCTTTTCGAGCATGCGCGGGTTTCCCCGGGACCAGGTAGGCATACAGATGACCGGTTTTCTCGGCAGGAAACACTCTGCCGAGAATCCGGATGAGAAAAATAGAGCACAGGTTCTCTACTTTTCTCGCCGAGATTCCCGGCAGTTTTCCTGACGAGTAACCCATACACACGGCCGGTTTTCTCAGCAAAAAGCTCTCCCAGCAGTTTTCTTGCCGAGAGAAGCGGCCGTGGTGTACGAGGCTTGAGGAGCAAAGCATGTGGTGAAGGAGCATTCAGCCCACCTTCTTCTCCATGACAGCAAAGACTTTATGCCGAATATTCCTCTGATTTGCCAGAACTGGAGCAGAGGAAGAAATACCGTTGCCAAGCATCGCACTTACCCATGTTGTAACCGTAGGGCGACTCCGTGGACCCGTCCTGCAAACTGGCCAGGATCTCCCCTTTGCCGACATCGCTGTCACCGACCAATAGGAACTTCAGGAGGAAGTCGTAGGCTTTGAGTGGACTGGCTCTGTGGGTCATTCTCCAGACGGTGGGGCTGCCTCAGCCCATCATGGGGCGAGAAGAAAGTGGGGTCACAGGTGCAGAGCAGAAGGTAAAATCATTCCCAGAATCCTCAGCAAACTAGGAGACAAGAGACGGGCAGAAGTGAGACCAGAATGTAACCAATACAGAATGACGTAACCGTTTGCTATAACTGCTTATAAAGTGTGTGCTGGAGTTTGGCTTCGCTTTGTTAGTGTATTAGCAGATTTAAATACACAAACACTCCTCTCCCACCCAGATGGACAATACTGCTGTCTAAGGTGCCTCCTGTGCTCCCTCATCCAGAGTGGGGGGGGGGATATAGAAGGTGTGTTACTAGCCAGATCACCACGTGGCCATTCACTAAAATTAGAATAAAAGAGGTTTAACCTTAAACTATGTAGAGGGTTCTTTACTGTAAGAGCGGTAAGGATGTGGAATTCCCTTCCACAGGCGGTGGTCTCAGCGGGGAGCATCAAACACAACATTCAATGTACTATTAACATAAAAGCGCACACATGAGGTTGGACTTTTCAACCTCACCAACTATGTAACCGGGTGAAAAAAAAAAGCCTAAAATATGAAAATGAATACAGGACACCCCATCTAATGATTGGTAATCTGCAGAATGATACATTTTCGATTTTGGGTTTAATACCGCTTTAAATCTGCAGCTTAACCACTTTAATACCGGGCACTTTTACCCCCTTCCTGCCCAGGCCAATTTTCAGCACTGTCACACTTTGAATGACAATTGCGCGGTCATGGGACAAACGGTACACATAGGACATTTTTATCTCCCCCCCCCCCCCCACCCACCCACAAATGGAGCTTTTTTTTGGGTGGTATTTAAATCACTGCTGGGGTTATTTTTTGCCAAGCAAATAAAAGGCCAAAAAAAAACTTTAAAAAAAAAAATTTAAAGTTTTTCGGTTCTAAAAATTTGTAAATAAGAAATGTTTCTCCTTCACTGATGGGGCGGTACTGAGGGACACTGATGGGGCGGTACTGATGGGGCGGTACTGATGGGACGGTACTGATGGGGACGGTACTGAGGGACACTGATGGGGACGGTACTGAGGGACACTGATGGGGACGGTACTGAGGGACACTACTGAGGGACACTGATGGGGCCCATGCTCACGTCATCAAGTGCAACGCATGCAGAGAGCCCACCCACAACCAGAGAGAAGAGATCACCAGCTACAGGTCTCTAAACTTTCTAAACAAGGGGCCAGCTTACTGCCCCTTAGACTTTAGGGGGCTGGACTGTGGCTATTGGGCACAGAAAAGTTTCCAATGTCAAAAAACAGTGCCCCCATCACTGGTGTCAGTGGGAGGAACAGTGCCCCCATCACTGGTGTCAGTGGGAGGAACAGTGCCCCATCATTGGTGTCAGTGGGAGGAATAGTGCCCCATCATTGGTGTCAGTGGGAGGAATAGTGCCCCATCATGGGTGTCAGTGGGATGAATAGTGTCCCATCATGGGTGTCAGTGGGAGGAATAGTGTCCCATCATTGGTGTCAGTGGGGGGAATAGTGCCCCATCATTGGTGTCAGTGGGAGGAATAGTGCCCCATCATTGGTGTCAGTGGGGGGAATAGTGCCCCATCATTGGTGTCAGTGGGAGGAATAGTGCCCCATCATTGGTGTCAGTGGGAGGAATAGTGTCCCAAGTAGTTACATCTGTTTTTTTTTCCTTTTATTTTTGGAAAAAGGTTAACTGAATAAATAAAAGCTGATCATATTAAGCACCCCCTTAGTGGCAAATGGTTTGTCTCATCCCTGTAACTGATACATCTGCAAGAGAGCTTGTTCTGCTGAAAAACAACAGACTTACTGGCACGATCACCAGCAATGATAGCTTAAAAATAGAAAAATGAATGCAGCCGCCACATCTAAGAACTGAGAATAAAGTTTTTCTTTTGGGCCTCATACATATCGAAGGTTTTGTTTTCCTTCCTCTGGATTGGCTGTGATTGGAGGGTTCTGTATCGGGAGGTTCTCTTCTATTGGATGAACTCCATGAACATTGTTTCCTTTTCCTCCTGGGAGATCACAGAGGGATGGATCCGTCTCATTCACATTGCAGGTGAGGGAAGGATTGGTGACGATACGGTCTATGTGTGCGCTATAGTGGGGGGGCCCTATAAGTGGGGGGGCCCTATAACAAAGCGATGGTTACGATACGTAGCGAATGACAGGCGAGAAAAAACACACTTCTATGCTCCAAGCAATCCCTCCCTGCAGTTGTCATAGAAACCATTCTTGGATTGCTCCGTTATTATAAATAGCGAGCTTCGGATCCATGCGGGGGGCGCCGGAGCGTGGGGGGGCGCCAGAGCGGAGGGGGGGCGCCAGAGCGGAGGGGGGGCGCCAGAGCGGAGGGGGGGCGCCTACAAGCATTAAAGTGTCAATCCACCCAAAAACTTACACCGTTTAGCCATAATATTATGACCAGCCGTCCCAGCATGGACTCCACTAGACCTCTGAAGGTACGCTGCGATATCTGCCACCAAACCGGCACTAGCAGATCCATTAACCACTACCCTACCGGGCACTTTTACCCCCCTTGCTGCCCAGGCCAATTTTCAGCGCTGTCACACTTTGAATGTCATGTAACATTGTACACATAGGACATTTTTATCATTTTTTTGAGACAGATAGAGCTTTCTTTTGGTGGTATTTAATCACCACTGGGGGGGGTATTTTTTGCTAAACAAATAGAGACCGAAAATTTAGAAAAAAATTTAATAAACGTTTTCACAGTTTGTT